>JAGDQP010011650.1:0-52420 GCA_022664845.1 Lepisma saccharinum
TCTAATTTCTAACTAACAAAACTACCAATATATTAACTTGTGCACTGTAAAACTTCTTGTCTTTCTGCACTAATCACTGTACAAGGTGATCTGATATTCCTACACTAGAGCTCCTCCACTCTAGTTTAATAACGTGATTTATTTTCATACTCACATACAAAGAGCATGATATCATTACTACAGAAACTTGCTTAAACTTGGTTACAATGATTCTTCAAAGTTAATGGCCAGCCATACTTTAGGAACTTCAACCATTACATAAGCAATAGCTATTTTTATTAAACATATGCGCATTAAATCATATGGATCCGTATTAACTATAATACTGTGTTCTAGAACTTGTGTGATAAAATACTAAAGAAGAAGAATAATGTAAAGAAAAGTATAGAAATGTTTAGCACTCTGAAGAAGGCTAGAGAAGTGCTTTGAAATATAGGCTTGAAGACAAAACTTGGGGTAAAGTTACTTAATTTGCCGGCATAAAATACTTCTCTCCTATACACTAACATTACATGACATATAGCAAAACCTAAAAATTCCTACTAACATAACAATGTTTATACATACTAATTACACTGCTTTTACAGGCTTACAGAGTTTGTGCTTAATTACACAATAATTGAGGTACTTCAATAAGGTACCTGTGAGCCTCACTGTCTTTCTTGAGAGAAAGTTAAAGTAGTTATAATAAGTCGTTTCTTCGTATTCAGTTGGGTTAGGTTAGGTTTAAAAAAAATATAAGAATCTCCGTGACACAGTAATATTGAGCTTGGGAACAGGAACGATTACGGACGATAGTTGTGTAAATAACTTTGAGGAACTGAACTTTTAACACTAATCATCAGGTAATCACAGCAGCCACGTTACATTAATACAAGATTACTTTTATTGGAAAGCACCACTAGGATCTTGACAAAGTTACTTTAGGTTAGGTTAGCCTACAGGGACTAAACGTCTTCCACTTACTTCCAAACATAAAGTGACCATTACAGCTTCTCTTATATTCACATTCATCAAATAGTAGGTCTGAAAAGTACTATCCTCCTCGCTACAGCAAAATATATATTACTAAACTGTCAGCGGAAAGTAACATAAGAGGATTATAAAATAATTCAGCACCTGACAATTACTGACAAAGCTTTGAAATAAGGGAGGCAGTTTAGCACACAATCACAAATCTGAATCTTTGGCGGTTACGAAAAGTAACGGTTACTGACTTACAGCAAGTCCCTGATTTTTATGCTTTTAACATTTAATTGCTGAATAGTAAAGATGATCCTTGTACTAAGCACTGAGATGGCACACACATTAGGTGATTAACTGGTTTTAGCCGACAGTAATAATGTTACCTGATGTAATGTATTTGCATACCTACTGCGTCATTGTTCACAAAGCACATGTTTGAGCATAGCATTAAACTTTTTATTCAACATCCATAGTAATGAGATGACATCACTAGTTCCCCAGAATTAATACAAGTATGCTTTTTACTGGACTTGTATGCACCGAAATCTTGAAGCTCCTTTAATAATCCTTCTCACAAAATAAAGATTACATTTTACCTTGGACGGGCAATATTTCCTAGCTTACTGCAGACGACGACGGGAAATGAACTTGTCTTTTAGCACTTCATGGTTACAACTTTGCTCTTATTGTCATTAATTGTAGATTAACGCTTAGTCAAGGATGGCAGCAAACGGAATAGATTCGCCGAAGCTTAGATATAATTACTTGAAGTCTATATAATCTGACGAATAACTACGTCTTCTTCAGTAGACCATCTTTTCCCACACTCTGGCTCACCACCATTGCCAGTGCCCAAAATTGGCGCATTCCCTACATTAGTCTAGGGTTTTCCACTAAGCTTACAAATAATCGTCGTCCATTTTTCAACCAAACTCAAAACTAATAATTCAACATTTGATATTATTTCAGTGACTATAATTATTCAGTATAAAATAATTTTCTAATACTGTGGTAGATTATAGCTGTCCTTAAAATGCGAAGTTTATAAAAGAAACAAGGTATCCAACCTAACTTGTAAAAAAAATAATTATTCGGTACGGTTTTGGAACTGTACACATTCTTAGCACTTTTCCCTTCATATAATCGCAATTCCTTAGCTAACATTACGCTCTCATTACAATAGTGGCGTACTTGTATCGCAAAAAGGGAATGGAATGGGCATTCCAGAAAAGAACTGTAGCTTGGATCTTAGGAGGAAGCAGTAAATTGGATGTTGCATAGTTTCTGTACCAAAGAACTGAAGTATCTCTGCAAATCATGAATACTAATGAGATACCATTAATTTTAGCATGTACAGCTGGAGTCTTTTCTACATTTGAAATACTTATTTCATCCGATTTTTTTGTTCTATTTATAAGCAAGGGTATTATTCTCAATTAGGATTCTGAAAAACAACAAAACAAGATTAGCAATATTGGTCGTTTTTCGGACTACCAAAAGTGAATTCGGGTTTTTTCTGCGGCCAATTTTTAGGTCTTGATATATTATTCTGCGAAAAAAGAAATACTTGATAAGGAAGTTCAGTCATATAACGCCACTGATCGCTTTAACGCCACCCCCGATATTTTGGAAACGAGAACAGATGGCAGAAATTTAGAAGTACGAATAGGTAGGCAGATGTCCTCTAGCAGGACTGTCAGAAACTAACTGCGTTAGTGATCATAGAAGAGCTGACATGACGCACGCTTGGTGTTGTGGTCTCTACAAAGAAGGTCGTTGTTAAATCAGTTGGGTACATTTTCTTGAATTTCACAACAATTGTGAGTCATAACCGCTGAAAGCTATATCTGTATCAAAAGAGTCGAATGTCTTGTTGTTTCGGAAGCACAAGAAACTACCAAAAGTTGTGTAACATGTAAGAAAATGATGTGGTAATATGATCGTCTGTTGTGTATCCTAATAACGCCACAGCGAATATCTTATATATAGGCCTATTTGTAGCCACCAAAATGCTTGAGTGTTGTTCTTGTCTTCGTCATTTTAGTTCACAAGGGAAACATTACTCTACAAAGTTAATGTAAAGTATGTGGACAAGTTTCCATTCAACTAAGAAAGTGGCGTTATTTGGAACCTATGTTCCTAATAACGCCACTATGTAACGATTTTTTCGTATTTTTTCCCGCTCTCATTGTACACCAATCTTTATATAACTCCGCTGGTATGTAGGGGACTTGCACGTTTCCACACAAGCTGTTTTGGAATTCTAATTATCATGGTTTATTAGCTATGCTCTTAAAGTGGCGTTATTTGGCTGAACTACCTTACTACTTAAAATATAACATACGAAAGAAATGGTTGTAAGTTGATTTTCACTTGTGTAGTTATGATTGACAACAAGTTTGATGCAAGTTTGAAACTGACTATACTAACTTGACTTCATATTGCACGTTTGATTCAAGTTGCATTGATATATTTCACCGCTTTCATGGCAAACCTACTTCACTCTTGTTGTGACAAGCTTGATATGGTAAACTTGCAGCAAACGTGCCACGATGAGTCAAGCTTTATTTAAGCTTGAAGACTTAACATAACAAGTTTGATGCAATTTTTTACATTTGACATAGCAAGATTGCCACAAGTTTGAATTAGGCTTATTCTGCTATCGGTGAACGTTCCTGAGTGAAAAGAAATACAGAACAACATTAGTGAGAAACTCATCTGCCACAAAACATTTCTGTATCTGATAGATGGGTACACATTTGGGCTGGGTTTTGAATAATCTCCCGCCACATTCAAAACAGTGAGGTTTAAATTAGATTAGTTTTTGTTTGATTGGTTAGTTAAAATGAAATGAGTCACTTTAGCACGTCTTTCAATTAGATTCAATGATTCGATTTATTCAAAACTTATCCAAACACGAAGAGCGATTCCTGCCTGGGGGAGCATTTCAATTCCATCCCAGATTATTTCTTCTGAAATAAGCGAAAAACGTCTCGATTTTCAAGACTTGTAAAACTGTAGAGTTTATTCTAACTCTTTCAGAAGGTTGAAGGAATACTTTTTGCGATAAAGAGAACGTGATCAAAGGAAGATTAAGTGTTGAGACAATGAGGGTTATGTTCGTTGTGAAGACAAAATCGTATAATGGACTGTGGCAAAGTGTTAAGATACGGTGGACTCTGTCCCTGAAGACTCGTAAGCTCAGTATGTTTATGTAATAAATCTGTTTTATCGTCTTACTCTCGAGTACATTAGATATTCTTTGCTGGATTTGAAATATACCTATCTCGACAAACTATACATATATTATGTAATATGTTATATTTACAGTTCTAACAAAAACACATGAGCTTACCTAACTGAAAAATTCGAATTTTCTTGTTCATGAAGCTGAGCGATGTGATTAAACAATTTAATCACCTGGTTACACTCGATGACTCAATAATTTGCCTTATTGTTGCTTTATTACGTCCTGTGATAACAGTAAGAGAAAAATATCATTAAAATCAATTACAGAAGTGTTCCTATAGGGCCCATTGTTTATACTCTGTTCTGATCTGTTAGTTTCTTAATACAGAATAATTTATAGAGGAAAAAAATATTTATAAATCATATTTGATTATATTATGAAAAACGAAAAGTCCTTACTGGTAAACCAATCAGTAAAGGGTTGATACCAAGCTGCCGTGGCTCAGTTGGTAGAGAATTGGCTTAGCAATCGGAAGGTTCTGAGAACGATCCTAGTGGTCGCCAATCCTGACTGAGGTTTTCCAGGTTTTTTTCTCAGTCATACCAGGCAAATGGTACCTACAAACTATGATCTTCCAATATCCTCTTCCTTCACCCTTTCTCGACGTGAGTCCAGATGCCTAAAGCGATAAATAAAACTCAATTCATTAAATAGTTGGAGATCGATTATACTTTTTTTCATATGCTTTCTATTTGTTTGTCATATAAGTAATTATACGCACAGCAGATAAATATTTCCAAAACATTTTGTAATAATTTTAATTAGTATTTGTTTCTAAAATTAATCATATGTTCATTAACGAAACACTTCTAAAAAAACCGAAAAAATATATTTTCTGAATCACGTACACCATATTTCAAAAGTATTTTCGGATTATTATTTTGTAAATTCTATTATTATTATTTTCTAAACACCTTTATACAAGCCTCTGCCAAACAGTTTCAGAAAATAAAATATGTCGGAAATAGTGGATATATATTGATGGCATGAAAAGAAAAAGTGTTTAAAAATTTCCATATACAAAATTAAAAAAAAAAAAATTGACAACTGAGTCCTCCAATGCTAATCAGAACTTAGTCTAAGGACTGATTTTTCATGAAAGCTTGCGTTGATTGCTTTGCGTGCGATTTGAGTGAATTACCAATTGAATCACGTGTTATATTACCTTAGAATAAAACACGTGTTTGAATTGGCTACTCACCCAAATCGCAAGCAAGGAAAGCAACGCAAGCTCTCATGAAAATGAGCCCTAAGAAACAAAACTTTTCGGGTGAGCAAAAAAAGAAGAAGAAGACACGTTTCCACTTAAATTGTATTCTACAAATTGAAGTATCCTTTTTTCTGGTTCTGAGTCCAATGATGATATTTTGTGATAATCCTAGATATTCAAATATTCAGTTTTGTGTTTCATGGCGAAATTTCAAAATGTGACTTACTCGTTAGTTCATTTTAACATAGCATTAAATAAATAAAGACAGAAATGTTAATGGAACTTTGCAAATATGAATGTTATAGTGCACAGTTTATGGAAAAATAAACATTTCAAATCACATTTTAAGTGTATATGCAGATAGTTTTATAATTATAAAAATAATAATGCTATTTGTGCTTGGTAACAATGTTTGTTTCTGCTTTAGACCTCTTAAACTTAGCACCTAAGCACCTTAGCATTTCATCAGAAAAATATTTTGAGTCAGAGGTGTGACATACTTTCTCTAAATCTTATATCTTCTCAGCGTTGCCAGGTACTCTACAAGAGTAAGCATTTTCAAGTAGAAAAGTAATGAATTTGGCGCAGAAATTGAGGATATAATGAGCAACATTTTATTGAGTTTTGGCTCGTCACTGACAAAGTGAAGCCATTCGTGGAGCTTCGGCTAACTTCGTTCATTTCCCGAGAACAGAAACGTCTGCTTGGGTTTTCTTGGGATTTTCCCGTTCCCTCCTACTTTCTTCATTCCACCAATTCATCTCATTATCATCCATTATATAGCTGTGATTCTTACACGAAACCTTATAATGTTTGATTAAATCAGGAATAATATGTTTCTTACGCGTTTAACTTATTTAAGGCAGGCTCTAATGCGAGTTTTTACGCGAAAGTTTCTATGTTCAATTGGCGCGATTTGTGGCGGTAATGTGAGGAAAAGGCCCTCAATAAGTGATTTTGTTAGTTTTTAGTGCTCTTGTGCGTTCCCACTTAAAAAAAAAACTTTTACAATTCAAGAGGTACTGTATATACTTAGGTTAGTCTACTTATGGACGTTCATTTGTAATTAGTAAATTAGTCTATAGCACAGAATGGAGAAATGTTCTTGCAGTGAGTGCGGAAAGGGATTCAATTGCCGAAACAATTATATTCCCATACTGACAAAACATTCAGACTTCTGTACTTTCAACTAAGGTGACCAGATATGCTCTTTTTAAGAGTATTACACTCTTTTAGAGGTTCAGACACTCTCTATACTTCTTTCTATGCGAAAATATCTTGAATTATACTCTTTTCCTTATCTTTATAATTTCTAAAGTATTTTGTAATTGTAATTGAATGTCTTGCAAATGTCTAAATTCCGAATATATACAAGAAAAATAGTTAACAGTAAAATATCATCTGACCTAATGAGAGAGAACTTTCTAATACATTTTTACTGCAAAGCTAAGCGCCAATATCACCAAATTACTCCAGCTGCTGTGGCGATTTGTCCATTTTTGTTCTGGTGACTTTTGTAGGATCTGCTCTAACTTTTTGAAGAACGTGAGGTGAGCTCCTCCTATGACGGAACATGATTAGTTTATGACGAAAGCTAGAAGAATGTAAAGAAATTAAAACATTACAATTATCGAATCGATCAGAGAAGTCCAAACAGCTTTGGGTTGAAATATGTACGAAAAAAATGAAAGGGAGGACATAACAATAGTTGAACTTTCTGTTTTACATTTTGAACTTCTGAGGAGGTACAAAGACAGACTATAATAACTTTTTTGTTTGCTTTTGAATTATTTAAGGCCTCTTGGCATCTTTGACTCAGACCGGAATGGGATAGGTAGGGGATGAGTAAGATATTAATCAGGGCCTTATTTAAGGTACCATCCCGACATTCGCCTGGAAAAGCTCACTCGGGATGGCTGGCTGCGGGGTTTGGACCCTCGAACCTACCCATTTCTGACCCGAAGTCAACGACTTAGCTCCTGGACTACGAGCAGTAGCGCTCTTAGCATGTACGGGGCCCCAAGGCAAAGGTGTTTCTCGGGGGCCCTCTTAGTAGACAAGTTGATTAATAATATTATTTTCTGTCTGTGTTACAGCGGATTCCCCAAAGTGTGAGGCCTGGAGCAAGGACCGCATTGACCAGGAGTTTCTGCCTACTTTATAGGTAGCGATGTTGCTTGCATGCGCGTCTGTATAACGTATTAGTTATACTCTTTTTGTCAACATATTTCTAGTCATCCTATTTTAGCACTAATTGTACATTCAGTTTAAAGCGCACTGTTAATGCTAAGCATAATGGTAGGCCTATTATTTCGCGATCACGAGTAAAATGCGCTCTTTGTCTAGCATAACACTAGACAAAATACGGAATGGTGAAATTAATGACCATGATATTCGTGTTACAAGTGAAAACATGCAATTTGCTAGTGAACAATTGGAAATGCAAAATAGAAAATGGACTAATATGCGAGCATGTTACTTGGCGTTCAAAGTATGTCTCGAAAGTTTATGGTTGTGCGAGAATGTTATATATTTGTCATAGGGATGGGGAATTTCAGCCGGCAGGAAAGAAAATGAGACATCAAAAAATACTTGGAAGTAACAAAATAAGTGGGCATTTTCCGTCAAAAATTGAAGTTACGTTCTATGGAAAAGTAAGTGTTTCTTTCTGTAAACCCCATGTTGGCCACCAGGGTGACTTGGGATGTTTGAGGGTATCAAAATCGAAGAGAACATTATTTTCTCATTAATTTTGTTTCATTTCCCTTTTTACTGTTTACTGTATTTTCTTGTGTTAAGAGTACCTTTACCTCCTTCACTCCGCATTTGTTCCTCCTTCTGCTTTGCTTTTACGCCTGGCTCTGGCTCTTGCCAGCCGAAAACAAATGGTTCCGTCCACCACCCGGTGTGTGTTGTCGAAGTTCACCAAACATTAAATAAAATGTGCCACTACATACTAAGCCTAATCATTCTGAAGTTATGTACATACACACACACAAAAAATGATTGTACACTTTTCTTGTAAAAATGCACTGAGAATCTCACGCCATCTACAGTGATAAATTTCAAACTCCAACGTACCATGAAATTTAATATTTTTTTAGACTGTTAATTATCATTTAGCTAAAGTTGTAGCATAGATATCAGTTGTTATTATTGTGGAATATTATACATCAGTGGAATTTCTTTCTTTCTAGTTTCTGTATACGAAAAACGCCCTATGTTGGCCCATATTAACTGTTGGGTTGAGTTTCACCTTAATATAATTATGCAATACAAACTTCCCAATATCTGTATGAATCAATTAAATCCGCTAAACAGTTCAAGAGTTCTGGGTTCAATTATTAACGAAAAAAGGAGTGTTTTAGTTGAAGTCATTCCGTTAGACATTTTCCCTTTTATTTAATCCAAGGTACATCCCTTGGTTTCATGGATTATTACAGCATAATAGATTTTTGCATTAACCCTCTTGCAAAAGAATTAAAATTCCTCATCTACATTATAAGCGCCTCGTGAATTATACATAAGGCAAAGTGAATAAAAAAGAGAAACGGAGATACAGGAGAGAGAGAGAGAGAGAGAGAGAGAGAGAGAGAGAGAGAGAAGAGAGAAAGACAGGAAGGTAGGTTGTGACGTACAACCTTATCTGTGTTATAGAATATTTCAGTAACTAGAAGACAGTTTATTCATTTTTATTCAGGTTAGATACGCAGAATCAAACCCCTTCTGAGAAAAGGAAGGCCTAGGCTTTTCTTAAAGATGAGATCCCATGGGATCTGGCCTCAGATTATCAACAAGTTTGATACATTATTTTACTTGAAAAAAAATAAACGCAATTGAAACTAGAATTTTACTTAACAATTGCGGTCCTTCAGAAAAGGTGCGCTAATATTGGCATTAGAAATGGAATTAATAAATCAATTTATCCAAGTCTTGTAGTGAACTAAAAAACTTCATAATTTGTTTTAAACAGGGCATCAGTCAATAAGGAAACACTAGCTAATCCATCAGAAAATGTTTCCATCAAGTACAAATATTAATCAATGATTTGGAAAAACTAAACCGTTATGTGTATGACGATTACTTACAATATTATGATGAGTTTTTAATTGTACTTCCTCTCCAATTGTTTATAAAGGACATCAATGCACAACCTTTACTGACCAATAGCATATTCATAACCTATTACAATAGCGATACAAACTCATGCCACTCAAGCACTCATGAACCATCCAACCTGCTAACTTCCATCATTTTTTTATTTTCCATTTTCAAACGTTTTTCTTTTCTTTTTTTTTTTTAATTTTGCAAAAACTTGTGCATATGGAGTGATGCCCTTTTAAAAATATACGATTCAAATATTTTTCAGGAATAGGTTCAATTGTTTTCAAAGTATTCCAAAGCTGTTATTTATAATGTTTCAGATACTGTATTAACCCTGGATAGCTGTCATATACAGATGTCATATTTTACTACTCATATATCTTCGAGAGGTATAATTAAAAAAAAAATGTTTTTAATTTTTCTTTAAAAATAATAAACTCATTTTTTTTAATTCTTTTTTTTAGTTTATAATGGTTCGTGGTGTTCTCAAATCTTCTAACGATAATTTAACTCATTTCCCGACGTTATACAATGATGAAATTTTGTACAACGACGTAAGTCAGGTGACAATACAATATTCTATTGTTACTTTCATATATTTCTATATATTTTGTTAATATCGACGTCATTATCCTAAAATAAATACTAGCCTGCAACGATAGCCTCTATCACTGAACTTCCATCAATTGATTACGACAAAAGAAATAGGGTAATTTAAAAAAAAAAGAAACGTTTTGAAAGACATACTTTTCTTAAACATTTCGTACTAAAACGCAACAAATATGTTTATGCATGACTAAAAAGAAAAGCATGGGACGCACCAATTCAAAAGTTTATAAAGTGACTGTACATGAGAGCCTTCCCTTCATGCTTTTCTTTTTAGTCATGCCTAAAGAAAAAAAAAATTTTTTTTTACTTTTTAATACGAATTGTTTAAGAAAAGTATCTGTTTAAAAAGTTCTTTGTTTTTAATTATTTTTTCTCATACATTTACAAGTCTGTTCAAACATAATAATCCTATAAACTTTGACTGAACGATTTTCTATGTAAAAATAAATTAAATATTGCACTGCTGCATTGCGAAAAAAATCAGCCGTTTTTCTGAATAAATACAGGTAAACCAGACTGAAAGAAAATTTCCTGTAACATTATTGATGGACATGGGTGCCTTTTTCTTGTAGATATAATCTATAAGATATTTAACAGACTTGCTGAAAAAAAAATAAGTTCAATCTGTAAAAAATACACAAGAGAGAGTAATAAATGAAAATGTAATAATATTATCAACAAACTAGATGGTAGATTTAGATCGAATTCAGCATTTCTGGTTGTTGGGACGCACTATGAGCGCAAGGATGTAATCAAATCTAGATAAAATAATTTATGGGAAATTTTAGTCTTAAGTTTGATTCTATTAGATATTAAACATAGTGATGGCCAAGAAATCTGATTGATGGGTTTTACTCGATAATTGCGAAAACGTCCTTTCTAAATTTTGATTTATTCGAACTGTTCTATGATTTGCAGCTTTGATGAGCGTCAGATGGGAGAAAAACACAAATATGTCGCAACATTTGCAATGTTCAAAGCTAGAAAGAAACCATCTCATAGAAATGGTAATGAATGTGTTTGCAGAACAGAAGGGGGATGGGGCATAACGTACACTACATTTCATGTTGTACTTCTGGTTTTACATCGCACCTCAAGCACTCTCTTGCCTGTTACTGGGTGAAGTGTCGCATATGGGATTTATTATTTGTTTTACTGCGTTAAAATATGGAGGGGGGAGGGTTAAAAAAGATGTGCACAAAAGAATGTCAGGCTATTGATAGGTTGAGAAATGATAACGGTTTCTCTATTGTTTTGGCACAAGTCCATAGAGAGCCGTAACCTTTACGGTGGTTATACCACAAAATGTTAATTGGTGACCCATAATTAGCGTTGGCAAAACTCAGCTCTTGAAGCATATGCCACTTAAACATCCACTATATAAGCACCAAACTCTTGTTGTTTCAAAGAAAAAAAAAGGGAAGCTTTGAATCCACTGAGAATCACGTTGAAAAACTTAAAAGAGCATGGCTGATTGAATAACGCGAAAAAAAAATAAACAGTAAAAAAATGCTTCATATAAGTAGTTTATACCGCATCCCCAAAGATCAACTAATGTTTTAAGAAATGTATTACTTACATAGCGAGATTGGAAATTATGTCGCCTATCTAATGTCCATTTGAAGTCAGTGGCAATTGGCATTGGACCACGGCGGCTGGGTGTATTATTTATACGTACAAAGCTTCTCCAAACTGTGAGAAAAAACTTCACAGGTGAATTTGTAACACCACAAAAGAAGAAAACTAGTAATTCTGTTTATGTATAGAATTCCGCCTAGTTTCCGATATCAGTGTTGCCAACCTGATGTGAAGTTTTTTTTTTTCAAATGGCACTTCATGGGTTTATTGTATATTTGGTATCCGCTAATGCTGATAAACAGCATACGTTACGCACAGAACACAATATTGCGAACTGTGAATAGTATACCAGGTTAAACCTAAATAGTGTCATTTAAAAAAATATAGTTTGCAACACTGACAGCATGATGACGTCATATTTTAATTCATAATATCTACCACATGTACCAATCAACTCTCAGAAACTGAATTTCGCTTTAATATATCTTTTCTAATTTATCGTGAAATCTTAATTTTATTCACCATCCTAAGAAGACCATTTTAGAAACGCTTGCGTCTAAAAAATGAAGCCGAATCTGATACTTGTTCTGGTGTCAGGAATTCCCCTGCGTTATTTGTCCTCATTGTTTTGAACGATCCTGTAGAGCTATTACTGAACTCTCTTTTAGTGCGGTAGTCGATTTTAGAAGAAGTTGTCTATCTCGATATAATATTACCGGTAATTATGAATTTTCCAAAGGGGATTAAGTTTTGAATATCTACACTGTCTCCTAAGCTTAGAGATTTTAAGAGCTGTTAGGGAGTGAAATTATCAGCATCTTGAATTTTACTTTATTTATTGCCTTTAGGCATCTATGGTTAAAGCCGGCATAGAGTACGGGAAAGAGTCGTCCAAGGCATAAGTTGAACGTATCATTCTGGCATTTACGTAGTGTAACTGACAGGGAAAAAACTTCATAAAACCTGTCAGGATAGTCAGTCGTTGATATCAAATCCAGGACCATCCAAATGCGAAGCCAACTTTATACCAGTTGATCTACAACCACTCGGTAACTGTTCGGATGAATAAGAAGCATGGTCGTTTCAATTAATCAAAGCAAAATTTATCTTTTTCAAAAAGTAGAAGGAACATTGGATCCTTGTGAATTTTCAATAGAAATCCCTCAGTGTTTGCTCTGATCAAACTGTAAAGGAACTGGTAGATACTTCTTTCAGGACAGCCCTATGATTGGAAAAGAAGTTGGTACTCGCTCAGCATGTATCGTGTCGTGATCACATACTGACTAACTCTTTGTTTTTTGTTTTTCATCGTGTACAAAAATGTATTAACGATACATACTACTTGATAAATGAGAGCCTTTTCCGGGTACATTAATGGCTTTGTAAATCTATAATAAATCAATTTTCTGTTGTCCAAGCAACTAATTCATTTGGTTTCAAGCTCTTTATACAGTCGGATTATTTCATTACAAACATTTCTACTGAATTTAATTTCACGAATTGCCCTTTTGGCAGGCTTTAAAGCTGATGTATTGTGAATGTGGTATAGCAAAAGCAACCACTGTTTCGTTTAAGAAACTAAAAATAATGTAGGAGAAATATTAGGGATATTTTACAAAATGAAACAGTTACGCATTTTGCAAAACTTGGATTAATCGGGTTATTAAATAAATTTTAAAAAAATATTTAAGTATTTCAAAATTGAAATATGACCAACTATAAGATATGTTTATCTCCTAGTTTTTCAGTAGGCCTACGTGTCAGTTTGTAAAGCTGTAAAAAGTTTTAATCAAAGTGACGTTAGTAAAATCATTGGAATGTCAAAATGTAGCCAAAGGTTAGTTAGTAATTTTCTGTGTCACTTTTTGTGTCATTTCCTTTTTTTAAAAAAAAATTACATAATTCTAATAATGAAAGGGGTTTTCTAAGGGCTTTTTAAAAGAGTAAAGTGTGGTATTTATTGTTTTTTTTTTTCGCATACGAATTTTATGCCAATTTTACGAAGTTCATTTAAAACACTGGAAAACTTAAAAAATGTAATACAATTAATTATTAATATTTAGCAAATATATACATTTACAGTTTTCAGAAACTTACGCGGAACCGAGCAAGTGTTCATGGTTTCTTCTATCATGAATTCTTAATTTCTTACAAGAGTGGAAAGAAAAATACAACGATGATATTACAATGCGAGTTTCATAAATGGTTATACAATAATAAGACTACAAAATGTATTGATTGAACGGTTACATGTTAATATACCTAAGGAAAGATTTCATGACAATATAGAGACTACTTAATAAAATGCACTTTAATTTAGAATTCAGTTTGACTTTGGTCAAGAAAATTATTCTTGAGTACTTAACAATTGTTGCCCCTCTTACATTTGATGGTAAGGAGTTCCAAGCACTCGCTCTGTTCTTATGGAGTATGTCAAAGTTGTTACCTAAGATAATAATACTTTTGAGTATCCTGTACATTAGGCAACTTATATACAAATCCTCTAGCGTTTGAATTGGAAGTTCTTTAAATATATGACGTATACACAGTCCGATTCATAAGTTACCTGACTGATTTTTTTTACCGCTTTCCTACCAACACTATTTGTGGAACAGTGATTGAATTACGTAGTAACAATAATGCAAATTGGCGTTCGTGTAGTTGCAGTAGTTGAGAAGACAAGACGTGTGATTCACACCGTTGTTGTTAGTCTGTGCCAAAGTGTGAAATGGATGAGAAGGATGAACAACGTGTAGCGACTAAATTCTGCTTTGTCTGCAACAGACACGCTAAAATAGATTCAGAAAGCTTATGGTGATGCAGCATAAAGCCGAACAACCGTTTGAGTGATACAGACGGTTTCGAGTGGGTAGAGAGTCAGTGAAGAACGACGAGAGTAGTGGTTGGCCCGCAACAACCCGAACCCATGACAACATCGCCACTGTAGCCAAAATGGTCAAAGAAAATCGAAAAGTGACGTCTTAGTTAATATCAGATACACTCAATATACCGAAAACTGTGGTTTTACGAATTTTGCCCGAAGACTTGAGAAAACGAAAAACTTAACAAGATTTGTTCCGCATGCACTAACACGGTTGAAGAGTTTCTGGTTCAGAAACAAACCGTAACCGTGCATCATTTCCTTTACTCTCCAGACCTGTCTCCGCCCGATTATTTTCTGTTCCCTAAGGTGAAGCTGCAACTAAAGGGTGAAAATTTGATACCATGAAGGAGATTCAAAAAGCTGTCGGGACGGACGTAAGTCATAGTGCTGTTACTGGCCATACAATTAATTTGATCTTATCTTATCAAAAAGCTGTGACCGACCAGCTGAACAAGATTCCCACACAAGAGTTTTCCATGAAAAAGTTGGAAATACGTGCAGCAGCAATGTATTACTTCCAATAGAGCCTATTTAGAAAAAACAAACTAAAAATAAAAATGATGCCAACCTTCTTATTTTTCTTCCAATGGCCCTAGTCCGGGAACTTATGGACTGGACTGTGTATGTGTGTACAAAAATTGTCCACACTGTTTTGTTTTAATATTTTAACCTCTCTGTTTTACAACGCGATTTTTTCTTTTTTTGTTTGTTTGTTTAAAGTGTTAATTTTCAATACCAGGATTCAGTGCAATGTGAATTGAAAGTAATAGTTACAACAGCATCATCCATTTTAATTATGTTTTCAAAAAACATTCAAGAGATTTTTAAGAGTATACCGATGTGCAGTGACTTTTTCTTTTTGGTGAAGTATCCTACCTCCCCCCATGTAGAATGTTCGTCAAACCATGTACATACCTAGATATTTTATGGTCGAAAAACTGTAGGTATTCTCTCAAAATATATTGAAATTAGATTGATTTTGATATTTTGTCTTTTGAGGGTTTCTTAGATATATATGAATTTTGTATTTTTAATACTCAACGTTAATTTTCTAAATGTGAACCACTTGGTTGTCTGATTCTCAACAAAAGTAAACTGACAGACTAAGGTTTACTTCAAAATTAAAAACAGACATATTGCTAGGTAATATTTACTACTTTCAAAAAAAACAAAAAAAAAAAACACTCGATTGGCAACATACGCAGGGATAGAAATTTTTTCAGGACAAATGTGGAAGTTTCTCTACTTTTCTTATATTTTTATTTGAATTTGTAGTTGTTATGTGAATTGAATCACAGCAATGGATTATTTATTTATTTATTTAAAGTGCAAGTTCTAGATACAGCATGTGGTAGCCATTTTGCACTAGAAAGTAACAGAAAAAAATACCAAAAACAGAAAAACTATGATATGAACCTAAACAAATATAATAAATTTTAACAAGATACAATAGATGTGATATTAAGATTAGTAACTCCCTTTCACAAAGTTTCATAAAGGTAGTTTTGGGAAGGTAAAATTCAAGAGAATTGATCAATGAATGATAAAGTGCGGGAAGTCTGATGTAAAGATTGTCATTATACCTGCTGTTAGCTCTCGGGGCACGTAACTAAAACAAGGGCAGTTTGTACTACAAAATCATTTGTACGGACATTGCTATTTATTATGTTATAAAGAAATTTAAGATCGGAAAGTCTATACGGCGAGTAGGGAGATCATTTAGTTGAAGGTAGGAAAGGATGTCACTTTTTGGATAGGTGAGATAAGGAAGAACATCTGTTATGGACTATACGCATGAAGAAATTCGTGATGTAATCCACTCTTAATAGTTACCCTGACACTTGCCATGGACCAGATAGGTGAGACATAATCAATAATCGACAAATCAGAGCCTAGGAAATACGTTCTACAAGTGCAAGCGTTTTAGTAATATCAGTGATTGTTGTTGAGTATTTGTGATTTGAGTTAAATCACAGCAATAGTGTTCACTGGCAAGAAATTAAATAATATTGCTACCGGAATATAATCAAAGACAAATGCAAACAAGGGGAAAGCCGTCTTCAATCAGCCCCTAACATAAAATGAGGACAGAAACCAGAATCAACAGTTAATTTTAAGTTTTAATATCTAATTATTTTGTCATAAATGAGTAATTTTTCGACATTTTGTCGTCTTCAACTAATCTTTGAAAAAAATAATGAGCTGAAAACAAATTAAGGGCACACAAATACAGAAATGTTTCTGTGATGCGACAAGCGACATCTAGGTCAGTGTTACCAAAATTACTCATAGAAGAACACTACAGTATAGTTACCAGTACTAAATGCAACGATTTAAAGTTATGTAGATAACAATAAACACCCTGAGAACAAAATTCATTCTTATTCTATACAACAAAGAACTAAATCTCTTAGCAAAAAAAGAAAAAAAGAAAAGAAAAAAAGAGGAATCTCACAATAGGGTTTCACAAATTGTAACTAAAATCATACGTATACCCGTGAATAAAGGAAACAATAGTAATTATTAAAAATGCATGATATTCCTCAAGGTCCCAATTATGAAAAGGTGAAGAAAATACGTTAAATAAAATTACAAAGCAATTCTAAAGCATAATAAGGAACACTAAAGACAATAGAAATTGATAGATAGTCCATGCCATAGACTACAATTACTCATCATTTCCGGATTACCAAAAATACACAAACAAGGTGTGCCATTGACAATTATAATAACTGGTTACCAAAATCCTAGATATGTATTGGCAAAAATTGGCAAAGAAACTACAACATAAAACTTACATTTGAGTTTTGAAAAAAAAAAAAAAAATTGGTAAACTTTATTTTATATTGGCCAGTCTAGTAACTTTTCACTTCTGCCCGTCACGTTCTAGTTAAAATCCACACCCATTCCCCTGCCGAGACTCGAACCCGGGACCTTCGATTTGAATTTTGTGTAAAGAGCAGTTACAAGGTTAAAGATATATTGGAATAAATAAATAATATTGACGACATTAAACTTTTAAGTCTTGATATAATCAAACTTGTTTGCGTCACTGAAAATTGGTATAGCTGTGTATGAAGTGGAAACACTTCTTCAGGCGTTCCGACAGAATTTTCATTGGGGGAGGGGGGTAAAGTCAAAATTAGGGAGGCGTAAGTGGAGTTTTGCACTGTTTCTATCGATTTTTGGCCATACAAATTTTAAAGTTGGGGATGTTCTTGAAGATTTGGGGGTCAACACCCCCCCCACAGGGAATCTAGCGGAATCACTGGTAAGAATGCAACTATTAGGTAAGATTTCTTGAAGTATATTCACATGTCTACAAAGATAATATTTCCAATTTGAAGAGAATATATATAGGAAAAAAAAGGCTTAGTATTGGCAATTCCTCTTTCAATGAACCAAACAAATTTAGTTCCGAAAAAAATAATTGACAAGCATATAATGTCAGATAAGACAGTACAAAAGATAAGAACATTCAGATATGTAGACTACATTATAATTATATATGATGAAGAAGAAGAAAAAGTACTACCTGAACTGTGGAACTCATTACATCTAAATATAAAAATGGCAAATGAAGCTGAAACTAAAAAAGGCATTCATTTTGTTGACTGAAGGATTACGAAAGGTAAAAACAGATTCGTCATAGAAAGATCACAGCGGGTATAACATTACATGCATACACCAAACATGTAATCAATAGCATCTACAAAAATTCTATGTGTGGTTTAATTTCATACAAAGAGGAATGAAATGCTGTAATACAAAAGAAAAAATTGAAATAAAAATAGAAAAATCAAAAGAATTAGCACAATAAAATACATACGAAACTAAATTATTATTTAAAGATTTAAAAGAGAGGAAAGGTGAAAAAACAGGACTAAAAAACAAGAAAGAAGATGATGTTTGAATTACAAATATGCCAAAGGTTATGTATAAAACAAGAATGATTTTCAAACAATAGAAAATATACACACTCAAAAAGAGCTGTTTCAATTCAACACAATGCGGTGTCCCAGCGTGACTACCACCTTTTCTGATAAATCAACACAACACACGGTGTTGATTTCGGTATTGGTGGAAAATGTTACATCTGTAGCAAGATTTGAACATGGGTTACTGAGTTAGAAGTCCAATACTTTCCCGTCTGAGTTAAATCGCCAGACAGAAGAGGCACTCGATTCAAACAGTATAGAGGATAAAAAAATGTTGCTGAACCCCAAACACAAACAAAATTACTCTTACAACTTATGTCATGATTTAATCACTTTTCCATTTGTCAATTAGGGATCAGAATTCCCATTCATTGAGAACATGTTCCATTTTTATGAAAGCAAGCGCAGCATTTGTCATGTTGTTACGAGAAGATAGCTGGTCAAGTGTTTGGCTGTCGCCATCTTGCTTGCTGTCATAGAAATGGTATATTCTAAATGAACGGGAATTCTAGTTCCCAATTGACAAATAAAGTGATTAAACCATAGGATAAGTCGTGCAAGTAACTTAGTTTGTTTTGGGAGTTTATCAGCATATATTTGATCCCTTATACTGTTTGAATCTATATTGTAGTCGTTTAATTTAAATGTTGTTCAACAAATATCGTTTGCATCTATTGGTTTTCCTGTCTGGGTATGTAGCCAAGTCGGTAGGACGCTCGATTCCTAACTGAGCAACCCACGTTGAAATCTCGTTGCAGCCGTAACATTATTCTCTCAGTACCGAAATCAACACCGTTTGTTGTGTTCATTTAACACACAAAAAGTGGTAGTCACGCTGGGACACGACATTGTGTTGAATCAACACAGCTATATTTTGCAGTGTAACATGCACTTATAATCAAAACTAGGCAATAAGCTAAGGGACACACTATCTGGATTTAAAATATACTAAGTAGATCCATTGCTGAAGTCTATGAAATCAATGTAACTAAAGAAACAAACGTGTATAGGCCAAACAAAACACATGTAAAAAGGTAAGAAGAACACTTAAGTTACATTAAGAATACAGAAAGACACTGGGATTGTTCCTCGTTGAAGATCATCGTATAAACAATCAGTATGAAAAACCTTTCCGGGTAAAGGGAAGAGTGACGCAAGAATTCTACTCACAAAAGAAGTGATATCCATCTTGCGAGTGACTTTCTTTGTGCTACTATGGCGGAAGTGTTCCTTTGTAATCAAATTAAGAGACTTAGTATCCTCCCTTCCGCCATAGTGACAAAAAATCACTCGCAAAATGGATATAACTTCTGTGAGTAGAATTTTTGCGTCACCCTTCCCTTTACTCCGAAAGGGAAGGGTGGAAAATATTACTATGTGCTAAAAAAAAAAGTCGCAATCTTGGATTAAAAATGGCCGCCCAAAAACATTTTCCACACCGTTCGAGATAGAGAAATGAAATTTGGTATGAAAGTGTATTATCAAGAATAGTTTAGGAAAATATTACATTTTGAAAAGTCGCCATCTTGGATTCAAAATGGCCGCCCAAAAATATTTTTCTCATCGTTCGAGCTAGAGAAATGAAATTTGGTATGAGCGTGTATATCACGTGTACAATATAAGAAAATGTTTTAAAAGTCGCCATGTTTAATCCAAAATGGCCGCCCAAAAATTTTGTTATTAAACCACTGAAGCCAAAAAAAAACGAAATTTCGTATGTACGTGTGCCATCACTAGTATGTTACAATAAATACGGCAAATTTATCCTATGGGGCGAAGCTCCCCGATGGGTATGGGAACAGATCTGCACCATGAGGGCGCAGTCTCCATTCTTGCATCCAATGTTTCGTTTAGCTTCCAGGACTATGGCGCTTTTAGTACGTAGTTTTAGCCTACTACGAGTTAGTTCATTCAATTTCAATCGAAAACGACGTCTTTTTCCCGGTTGTTTTATTTTTTATTTAGAAGTATTTTTTAGTGTGGGCAGAGCATATTTATTTGTTGAGAGCTTAATTTTTGTTACTTATTTCTTTAATTTTGTGCATATTAATTATATGTTTCCATGGTGGATTTAAAACTTCAGCATTTGTTTTCGTTTAAATTATCTGTACTGTAAAAAAAATGCGATATCCTTCTCTCTAACCAACCGTTCTCCGTATTTCTGGTGATCGCACTGACCCCAGACCATATAGGCGGCCGAAACTTGCGGGAATCGTACTCTATGCTTCAGTACTTTTCAAACGGTGAAGTCAAGTACACATCAAAATCGGTGAAGGAGTTCAAACGTTATGACCTTTCTAGCCCAATCACAGAATTTTCACAAATTATAGAAAAGGGTCTCTGTCATTCTGTCTGTCTTTTTGCTTTAGCAAGAAATGGTTGCTACCAGGGGGGGGGAGGGTTGGGGATGAGCCTCGTAGAGGCAAATTGATGCTTATTTTTTGATAGGAGTTACCGTTTTCGAGATACGGTGTCTATAATTGGAAAACAGAAATATTGCATTTTCACTGAGATTTTCAAATTTTCCTGCAGTATATGTTATGTCTATGTGTCCTGGGTACTTATTACCTGTTAAAACGTATTTACACGAGCATCACCCTATTACACTATAAAAAGTCCAAGGTCACGCGGCGCTTGTTTGCATGACAAACGAAGAATACTATAAACAACCAATTAATATTGACACTTTTGTTCAAGAAAATCAGGATAGGGTCTTTACAGGGATCTGAGGATATCAGTACATAGGACATCCTGGCATACATCAACGAATTTTAGATTGGTTAAAATTGGTCATAGGATCATCCTAGTTCTTTCATGAAGTTAAAGCTTACTACCAAATTAGCTAACATAAATTATACTTCTTAATGATTATTTAACCATGACCCTAATAAGTTACATTTTCAAAGTCCTCCTCCCTTCTAGCAAAATTCTATAATTTAATGAGTGAAATTTTGTATTTTACCTAAGCTTCTTGGCAATTTATTTTGAATTCAGAATGTCAGTCTTAGTAATTAATTTACTCGAAAGGTCTTTGTTAGAAGACCATGTCTTTTCAAAGTAACAAACAGATGACAAACATGGAGAGGCAATTAATATTAAAAAAATTAACGTTTCCTGACAACTCTACATACTGGCGCCATCTTGTGCTGAGTCTTCTGTGCTTAAAAACTGAAGAACATGCGTCGGAGGAGGAACTAATTAATGAGGAATTGCTTTACGATAATGTGTTAAGACTCAGAGAAAAGAAATAGAAAAACAAAGTTTATTAATATGTCTCATAGAAATAATGGTCGGATTTGGGCTCTTGGGTATGTTATATAAGGAGAAGAAAATTTGGAAATGTAATACTCTTGCATAATTACGTATCCCAAACGAAAATTTTTGAAAAAAAAATCAAGGGTCAATCTGTAGGGTTCTGGGGTACCAAGGGGTACACGCTGTTCTCATTTCTGCATACAGCTCACATTTTTCAAGCAGAAATCAAAGAGAGACTTCAACTGAAACTTTCAGTGAAAACCCGAACACGATATTTCAAGCGGTTATCGAGGTACACCTAAATAACTGAAGCGTATGCGCGAACAAACGTCTAAGTGACATTTTTCAATTAAAAAATCACGAGTACATTTTGGTATATAACAGGAAAAATATGGGGCATAAAATATTCATAATTTACACAAAAGCGCACTTTAGTCTAACATGTCTTCGTGCAATGTACGAATATTGTATGCCTCATATTTTTCCTATTATATATAAAAATGTACTCGTGATTTTTTTTTATTGAAAAATGTCACTTAGACGTTTGTTCGCGCATAGCTTCAACGATTGCGACCCCACGAGAAATGAACTTGTAGGGTTTCGGTACAAAACGGGAAAGAATCCAAAAACTACTTACAAATCTCAATATAATAAAATAAACCATTGCTCACGGTGTTTTCAGTGGGTGCCTATTTTTGGTTCTGGGATATTGTGGGGTACCCACAATATCGACTATCGAAGTTCGGCCGATTCGTTTATAGGCGAAATGTACAGTACCATACAACATCACATTAAGTGAAAATTCGAAGTAGATAAGTTGAAAAGTTACCAAGATATGGTGCGGGAAACTGTTGACCCCATGATAACAACGCATGTGGTAACAATAAGACGATAAGCAACTCCAAAACTAACAATGGGGATAATTAAGTAGTTTTGAACTATCATCCACAGTCAATTCTAAAGTAATCTGTGTGGGACTCTGGGGTACCAATATATATATATATATGTCAGAATTTTCAAGCAGAAAAGAAAGAAAAGACTTGAACTGAGACGTTAAGTGAAAAACCTAATCACGATGTTTCAAGTGGTTACCGAGATTCGCCTGAATAACTACAAAACCTGAAGGAATCCAAAAACTAGTTTCAGATACCAAAAAAAAAAAAAAAAAAAAAATGTAGCATTACTCACGGTGATTTCAACGGGAACCTATGTGAGGTTCTGGGGTACCCTCGGGTACACTGTATCGGCTATCGATGTTCATGCGACTCGTTTGTAGACAAAATGTACGGCACATACAGCGTTACATTCAGTGAAAATTTGAAGTAGATAAGTTAAAGTTCCCCAGATTTGATGTTTTACAAGTTTTACCCCTGGTAACAAGGCATGGGGTACGGTAAGAAGGCGATGAGTCACTCAAAAACGAAATATGAGTTTCATCACATTGTATTTAACTACCATTCATATAAGTTTCCAGGGGTACCTGTGTGGGCTTCTATGGTACCTAAGGATACCCAGAATATCGACTATCGAATTTCGTAAAGTGAGTTTATAAACAGAATCTACAATACCATACAGTGTTATAGTAAATACAAATTTGAAGAACCTAAATTAACGTTTACTGTGATATAACCTTTGAAATATTTCTACCCTACTATAAAAAGGTCTAGGGGTGGCTGACAGGTACGCGTACTCGCTTTGTGTGCGCGTGGGTGGGTTCAATTGCCGCCGGGGTTCGTGAACAGAGTGATTTTGAGGCAATTTTAGCAAACATTGTAGAAAAAACGAATTTCTAAGAATATGTTTGATATCTATTACGTGACATATATTGCAATATGGTTATGATGTTGATTGTTACATAATGAAGACATGTGGAATATGATCTGAAGTTTCCGTCAGATTAAAATCTTTAATTTGAATTTATTCATTTCAGCATCTTTGGCTCAGACCGGGATTAGTTATAGGATGAGAAAGGGTTTTAGTAAAGATATCATCCCAACATTCGCCTGGTGAAAATTAGGAAAACCCTGGAAATAGTCAGGATGGTCAGCCGCGGAGTTCGAACTCACTTATATACCCACTGACACTCCGAAATCTACGTTGTTACCTCCTGGATTACGAGGATTGGGTAAGATTCCATCGAAACAGCTAGCATTCTCAATTCCAAATAAATCATAGATGCTGTAGACTACAAAGAAAAGTAAGCAAACAAATTCCTTGTTTTAATCATATCTTTATTTATTTATGTATTTATTTATTGAACGCAACAGGTTATGTACCTAGTTCAGGTGTTCATTGTACATATGATACATTCTACAAGATACTGTTTACATTCATATTTGATGCTTTGTGGTGACATTCTGTAAAAACAATTCATTACTTTATATAACAATGAAATTCACTCGTATTTACATTAAATATGTCTAACTCTGGACATGCTTTAAGAATACAATTATATAATGAGCACATTCTCCTAATAGGCGATATATCTAATACATTGGTCCTTTAGGGTGGGAGGTCGAAGACTGCATTACGAGATCGAGTAACTCTTTGCGGAACGTGCAACCTTATTTCGGATAATATTTTTTTCTGAATGAATTTTACTATGTACCAGTTTGTGTAGAAAAGATAGTAGAAAATTAACTCTTCTATTTTCCAGAGACTTGTTTACTAGGTCCAAGTAGTTTTCGAATTTAGGATATATTCCTATTTCTTTGTATGTTAAAAAGCGAACAAAGTTAGATTGTATAATTTCGATTTCCCGTGTGTTCTTCTTTGTATTAGGATGTCATACTACTGCAGCATATTCTAACTTCGATCGAACATACGCGGTATATAAAGTTTTTAAACCATCAATATTCGAGAAGTCACTTCCTTGTCTCATTACGAACCCGAGATTCCTAAAAACGTCACCAATAATACGCTTAATGTGTATATCAAATGAGAGGTTGGACTTTATGGTCACACCAAGATCGGTGATAGAATCTAATCAGACCAGTGGTGTTTCATTCATACTGTACTCAAATTCCAAATAGTTCCTTTTTCTAGTATAAGTCATTACACTACGTTTTGAAATGTTTAATAACAACACGTTTGTTTTGCACCAGTTGGAGACTGCAATGATGTCATTTTGTAAGGAGAAAGCATCTAATTCAGAGGAAATGCTACAATAGATCTTTAAATCATCTGCGAACAATAGGTTGTTGGAGGATGTTATTACACCGGGCAAGTCATTTACAGATAACAAAAACAAGAGAGGTCCTAGGTTCGATCCCTGCGGCACCGCAGAATTTACAACAAAATCCTCGGATGTAATATTTTTATAACGCACACGGTTTTTACGGTGGTACAAATAAGACGCTATCAACTGACGAAGGTTCGATGAGAAGTTGAAAGACACAAGCTTGCTGAGAAGGATGTCATGATTAGTAACATCGAAGGCTTTAGAAAAATCTGTGTAAATTACGTCAACTTGACCTTTATTGTCTATTTGAGTAGCCAAAAAATGTGTGAATTCAACAAGATTAGTTACAGTCGATTTATTTGGTAAGAAGCCATGTTCGAAGGGAGAAATTACTGAGCGAACATGTGAATATATTTGTTCTTGTATAATAATTTCGAACACTTTGGCTGGTGCAGATATTATAGCTATTGGACGATAATTTTTAATATCGTTACTCATCCCGCCTGATTTGGGAATGG
Organism: Lepisma saccharinum; assembly: GCA_022664845.1. Taxonomy (NCBI): domain Eukaryota; kingdom Metazoa; phylum Arthropoda; class Insecta; order Zygentoma; family Lepismatidae; genus Lepisma; species Lepisma saccharinum. Next base: position 25,494 of record JAGDQP010011650.1, read on the forward strand.
GGCAGGTATCAGCAAGTTTCCATTTAGTAGGGAATTCGGACGTAGCTAGTGACTTATTGAAAATTACTTGTAGTGGATATTTCAGTATCTCCGAACAACCTTTGATAACATAGGGTGGCACTTTATCAGGTCCATGAGATGTCCGTGGTTTGTTTTTTAATGGCTTTTTCCACGTCCTGCAGTTCAACGTGTTCAAGGGATAATTGATCTAAAAGTTCAGAACTAATGAGTTGTGCGAGAGTATTAAGGTTATATTTTGATACATTGTGTGTCACCTGGAAGTTTTTCATGAATAGCTTTTTCATCTTTTAAAAGTTGACCCTCGTAATTTAGTACATTGCATTCGGATTTACGTTCTTTATTTTTTATATATATCCAGAAGCTTTTTGGATCAGTTAAAATGTTATTTTCGCAGTTATGCAAGTATGTTTTATAAGCGGAGGTTATCTCTCTTTTGGTGTGAGCACGTATTTCCTTAAATTTGTCATAATGGTACGTAGGATCCCCAATTGATTGTTTCCATTTTCTACGGTGGTATTCCTTTCTCCTGATCAGTTTAATTATGCGATTTGAAAACCAGACACGATAATTTGATTTCGATCTCTTTCGGGGTATACATTTATCAAAAATACCATATAATATATTATAGTATGAATCAACAGCTTCATCAACAGTCGAGCTATTAGATACGCTTTCCCAATTAGCTGATTCAATAAAGCGATATAATTGCTCATAATTGGCTTTGGAGAAGTTGTAATCCATTGATTGTGACTTTGTTGCATTTTTATTCGCTTGGTGTACAGGAATTCTGCTAATAAAGCAGGGTGATAGGCATCCTCAGGGATGATTGAGTCATGTTCACGCGTTACAAGAATACTGACAATGTTGGAAAGTACTAAATCTAAAGTTTTGCCGTATGTGTTCCTGACATCATTGAGAGATTTTAAGTTATAAACATTAATCAAACAATATAAAAAATGACATGTTGATGTTGAACTAAGAAAATAAAAATCGGTTCCTGTGACGTCTCGGATGTTATAATCACCTATTAGGAGAATGTTGCTTTCAGGTGGTAATATACTATATATAAAATCAAAACAACCTTGATATACTGAAATAGGAGACGCAGGTAAGATATAGACAACACACATAAATATACAAGTAATATTATTTACAAAATAATTTATATATATATGTAATAAATAAATTATATATATATATATATTATTTATAAAGTAATATAATGTTGTTCATTTATCTTCGAGGAATTCAATAAAATGTTCAGCAAATTACTATAAAAATTTCAAATGAGATACCATGGGTAGCGTGCAATTGAAAAATATTCCGGGAATCCGGGAGGAAAATGTATTTTTTTAAAAAAGAAAGAGTGGTAACAGATTAAGCAAATGTACAATAGAAATACACTTTAATTAGTCTGTTAAATATAATTGAATACTGGGTTTTAACTTATTTTCTAAAATTCATTTTCATGTCCGTGTTATTTCATTAGTTTTATTAATGAGAATATTGTAGTTTTTGGATGCATATTGTACTATCAACAATATAGATGACAGCTATTCCTAGTTTTTAAAATAAGGAATATTTTAAACAAAATGAATAAATATTTCATTTAGAAAAACTCCCGAATGTCTGTTACAAACATTCTGTTCTGCTTAGTTTACGTTCCATTTATTGGCAATTTTAAAAGAATGTTGTCTGTTCAGTTTATAAGCAACGACAAATATCTGTATTCAGTGATTCTGCCAGATCCCCCCAGTGGGGTGTCACCCGTCAAATTCTCAACAACTATCCCCAAAACTTTACAATTTCTGTGGTCAAAAAGTGATAGAAACCTCCACTTACTCCCTCCCAATATTGAATTTACACCCAGGTTAATTGAAAATCCTGGCGAAATTCCTGTTTTTTTTTATTTCTTAAATATAAAAACAAATGTAAAAGAGAAAGTTATTATGACTTTTCAAAAACTGCATTTGCTTTCTATTATAAACATAACCAACTTTCTGATTAGAAACGTGGATGGTTATGGGTCTCTCTTATCTAGTAATAAGTAGGCAAACATTTGTAGTAATTGCCTCCTTTTGCTCTGGAATAAGTTCATGGAATTCTATGGAATTGAATTCAACATTAATTTCAAGATTTTGAGAAGGCCCAGAGATCTCGATAACTCTTGATAATACACAGAAAACAAAGTATAACACATGCTTTGTTTGTTTATTTATTATAGCATTTCTTTGCAATCATAGATCTCAAGCTAAAAGAAAAAAATGTTTTCTTGATGTAGTAATACCACAAATTGTCATACCAATCCTACTGGAAGTTATGTCTCTTTTTATGTTATCATTTGACCTGCGAAAAAAAAAATATACTCAGAACGCAAGTCGGAATTATTTGTGTGAACGAAAATACATTTTAAAGATTTTTTCTCTTTCGGACTTAATAGATTAAGCGTGCCATTAAAAGAAGCCGAAATTTTTCCACTTTACTTTACAGCAAGTAGAATAAGCAAGCGAAAGATACCAAAGATGAAACTCGATATGAAAGCCTTGCTATTATCTGCAATATGTTAATGATATTGCTTATTGCATAGTGCACAAATTTGGATTACTGACTGAAGTTTTCATCAAAACAACTAGTACGTGCCTAATTGGTTTTCGATATTAACAGTAGGTTTCCGTCTCTCTATATCTAATACACAAGATAAATTTTTTTTTGCTAGCCCCAGCTAGTACCCTGCAGAGGGCTATACCCTCTATTTAGGGAAGGGAATTTGGGAGAGTTTGGGAGATAGGAAATGAATTTTAGGCGAAGGGATGTTTGGGATCTTTTAATTAATTTATTTCTTTATTAATCTGATTCACATCAAGCACAGTTATGAGAGAGAAGATAATCGAAGTTCATTACATTATAAATTTAAACGCTCATATCTCGAGAACCGACCAGAAAATTATTCACAATTGTTTTCCACTACGTGTTGCCACAATGAAAACTCAATTTATTTAAGACATTTTCAATATTATTCTAAGAGGGTAACAACCACGAATATGAGGATAGGCATCTAAATCGAGACCCCCTATCCATCTTCTGAAGCCAAAGCTGTAACCTAGCGGAAAGAAACTAAAACAGAAAGAAAAAGTCCACCACAGGACTGGACGTCACCTGAGTTCTTTGTGTGGAGAGTTGTTGATGCAGCGTGTGTGGCAAAGAAATCGTGCTCCAAGAACTCTTTTTTCTCGTGCACGAATTAGGCGCTAAGAATGGAGAAGGTAAGTTGATATTCATTATCTTTATTTCGTAGTAGTGAGTCTGTGTATTGTCACATGCAATGAGTTACCAGTTTTCTTCCACTTATAACTCAGATGTTGTTAGTCATTTGTTTATCCTTCGAAGGTCTTATTATGAGACCTTTAAGGGGTTCAGTATATGAGACCGATCCCATAATGGAAGCCGTATACTAATATTGGGTCTCATATTAGGAGTTTATTAGTATCGAAATTTCTTTGTTCAGAAAGTATTCTGTGTTTAACGTTTGACGTTGATTCTCATTGTTGTTTTCCCTATTGTAACAGTTACATTGAACATTAAAACGTTATTTATTGTGATATGACAAAAAGAAATGAATAATTATTACTTATGAATGTACAAATCAGAAAACATTTAACTATTGGTGTACGGGAAACATTTATGAAAATATATACGGAATTGTAGGAATGCTTCAGACAGCTAAATCTTCGGTGAACGACTTACACGTCTGTAGTCGAAACGCGGAAGAAAGAGATCAGGAGATATGACGTTTAAGAGTGATCGACCTAGAGTTCGCTTGGCTTCGCAACTCGAAAACTGTGATGTGGGCATGACTTGTGGAAAGAAAGGATTATTTCCAGAAATGACGTAGTCACATAGAAGATGACGAGCTGGTTCGGGTAAACTGGAAAGTTAGTCGAAATCCCGTCTTGAGAGAACGAGCAGTCGGCCCAGATTAACTTCGAGTTGGGTAGACAAGCGATCTTAGTTAACAAGTAAGTGATACAATATTCTCTTCGATCGTTAAAAGTCATGGCTCTGGTTGAAATTTAACTGATTTATTAATGGTTTTAAACAAATTATTTGTACATTGATTTTATGTTTTGTCATATCCTTACTAGCACCATATTTGGTAATAATAGCTGTAAACTTAAAATTAGCCGTCTAAAACATTCCAATGTTAATTGAAAAGGGAATTTTTATATTTTATTTACCACTTCCTAGTCCTATATTAAACTAGCAAGTAAGATGCTATCAGCGACTGAGATTTACCACTTGTGTCACATAAATACGATTCTGAGCTACGAACTGAACTGATCAAATCAGCACCCATTCGTACACTGTAAAAAGTGGAAACACGAAATGGATTAAAGTTACTCCTCTTTATGGAGAAATAAAAGTCGAAAATTAGCGTTTTGTTGTATTTACTCTTAAACGTGGAAATAGTGTAAGCCTTTTAGTGGAAAGATTAGTAACCTTAACTCCATTTTAAAGTTTAACATTTTCTTTGTAATAGCTTAACGTTGACTGAAAATAGATTGAAACTGGACAAAGTATTTTGTCGGTGAACGTTCAACTTATTTTACGCTTAAAATCCGGCCATTTTCTGGTCGAAGTGTAAGCTAAACTGGCAATTTTGAGGTTATGTACTTTTGTGGATGAAGTTTAAGCTTTGGTTGGATATTCTATAATCCAGTAACAGGATTAACGTTACTTGCTTGTCACTGAACGCCCCGCCATTTTAAGTGTTTATATTGCCTTTACACTGTGAACAGAAAACAGTGCACTGGTGGACCGAGAACGGCAAGGATTGCATTGGTGGAAAGAGAAATTAAGTTAGGTATAAATCTTTACACTGTAGCAAACGTATCTCACCTTTTTCACGAGACAATCCTCGTAGTAAAATCAAAAACTTGTTAATAATTAACCTCCTTTGCAGTAAAACCCTAGCGATAGATATCACTCAGAAAGCCAGAAAGACCAACTGCCTTTGTAGTTAAGTGGCAAGAGCGTCTGACCAGTGTGCTTGTGGACCCTGGATCGAAACCCGACCACATCAACTATTTTTTTTTTAATTTTTAATTTTAAAGGAATATTACCTTTTTTTCTACTTTAAAAAATGCTCTGCTTGAATGAAATACGTTGGAACAGTCATATATATGTATATATACACGCATATTAAAATTTTACAGAAAGTAAAACGTTCAACCGAAAACTGGCTGAATGTAGATTAATCCAAAAAGTGGAGGCAGCTCAGCTAAAGTGTTTTGGATGAACGTTGTGTCTCCTATTTTTACAGTGTAAGCCCTTTTACCCTTCAATAGTTGGACGGTATTGAAGTGGGATGCTTACGAATGGATGGTGGGATCAGACCCCGGAACTAGTTGAAAAATACTTCCTTCACAGACGATTGTGATTAATTCCTGTAACGGTGTAGTTTTCATCTAGAGATTCTATGTTGGGTGCCGTCATCATGAACTAAAGTTATTAGTAAACATTGTAGAATCTGGCATTAGCCCGTAACACCCAACTAGATGACATTATCTTTACTTTCTCTTTTATGTAACAAAATACTAATAATGTCGGGCGATATTTGAAGGAAGGTAAATATTAAAATTGTTAACATAGGGCCTACCAGGGTAAGATGGTGAAAAGTGTCCTGGAAGGAATCGTGATAAAAAAAATAGTACCAAATTCAGCATAAAAAATGATGGATCTCCACCAAAGTTCAGCTCAAAAGATGCTAATCTAACCTCAAAATAAGTTAAAGTTGTTTTTGGCTTTTTTTTGTAGTTTAGCGATACATCAAACGGATTTGCGCCTACGATGACCTTCCTTTTTTAAATTAAAGAATTTTTCAAGCTCTTAAACATGGCAATTGTTTCTTTAATGTTGGTGCCAAATTCAAATTTTTAGAGAGTTAGAAAATTTGGAAATTGGATTTCAAAAATCTAAGACAACAGTTTGCTCGCAAAAATATATGTTATGTATTTTTAGTGGTTCTATAACCATGAATATTTTCAGATGTTTTAAAGTGGTAGAACATAACCAATAAATCAGACACGTGTCCGGGTTTCTTACGTAGCTCATGCACTGTAAATACAAGTTCGAATACCGTTTGCCAGGTCGCCCTCGTGGAAGACTGGTCAAGGCGCCGGCTTCTTGAGTGGAAGGTCTCGGTTTCGAGTCCCGCCCGGGACAACACTTTTTCTTCTTTTTTTCTTTGAAAATATATTTTATATGTTCATATTTGTTATTAAATAATTGCTAGGATGTATATAAATAACTGATTGCTACTGAAAGCTAGGATGTATCTGGATGTACACCCAGATCGCATGGAGCGCGCTCTCAAATTCAGTCACTTTATAAATTCTCCAATTTGCGCGCCCCGTGAGTTTCTTTTTAATCATGCATGAACAAAACTATTTTTTTTTACTTTTTAGTACGAATTGTTTAAGAAAAGGATGTCTTTACAGAGTTTTTTTTATTACGACTGTGTCGACCGTGCAAATGAACAGCACAGAGATTGGGATCAGATAAAGATAAAATGAATGTTACGTTTACCAAATAACCGGTGGAAGAGAATGTTAACAGCACTTTTGCATATCACCACCACTAAGGGAAGGCTGCGCCCCCCTACGGATCCGCCGCTCAACTCCACTCGGACGCACCGTGCCCCCTTGCACACCTCGCTTGTTGTGCGTCCAGACACATCCTAGCTTTCAGTAGCAATCAGTTATTTATATACATCATAGTAATTATTAAATAATAAATATGAACATATAAAATCCACTTTGAAAGGAAACGTATTGTCCCGAGCGGGACTCGAACCCGAGACCTTTCACTCAAGAAGCCGACGTCTTGACCAGTCGTCCACGAGGGCGACCTGGCATACGGCTCTTGGTGCATGTGTTACGTATGGAGCCCGGTTACGTGTCTTATTCTTTGGTTATGTTCTACCACTTTAAAACATCTAAAAAAATTAATGGTTATAGAAGCAGTAAAAAACATAACATATATTTTATTCGAGCCAATTGTTGTCTTAGTTTTTTTAAATTCAATTTTCAAATATTCTAACGTCTCTAAAAATTTGAATTTGGCGCCAACGTAAGTGAAACAATTATCTTTGTAGAACTTGAAACATCTTCAATTTTAAAAAAGAGGTCATCGTATGTGCAAATCCGACCGAGATATCTCTAAACTACCAAAAAAACACACTTTTATTTATTTTGAGGTTAGGTTAGTATCTTTTGAGCTGAAATTTGGTGATGAGCCATCATTTTGTACGCTGAATATGGTAGTATCTTTTGTATCGCGATTCCTTCCAAGGCACTTTTCACCATCTTATCCTGCTAGACCTTTCAAGGCTACTCGCTACTCCCTCCCCCACTTTTTTAACATTTTTCAAAATATTTCAAAATCTAATAGCATTATCAAAATTTTAAGAAGATATCTCTCTAGTACTTACAAATTACTATGAAATACAATGGACAGCGATCTCAAGATCTTGTCCATTGATGAGTGATACGTTGTCAATTAAATAATGACGCCATAATCTTTGACAACGAATCACTCATCAATGGACAAGATCTCGAGATCGCTGTCCATTATGTTTCGTAGTAATTTGTAAGTACTAGAGAGATATCTTCTTAAAATTTTGATAATGCTATTAGATTTTAAAATATTTTGAAAAATGTTGAAAAAGTTGAGGAGGGAGTAGCGAGGAGCCTTAAGGACGTGTTTTTGCTTTTAAAAACGGGAAACCGAATTAGAGTAACTGACCAAATCGGAATTAACATGTCTGACGTTGGTAAAAAGTGAACGGTTACTAGGGATGACTTTGGCATATCGTTTGTATCAAAAGAAAGGAAAAATAACCTACATTGTTGGAAGAATTTTCATATTCTTTAGGACCCATTCATTTTCAAAAATTACCTCAAGTTACTCATCAGTCGTTGATAAATGCACATACATAGCCTATAGTAAGAGCTCAGCAGTGATAGGCCTAATATTAAAGGCTATATAAACGTTGAAGCCAAAGCTGGGAGAAGCACAGGTGATAGTTGGGGGATCACAGGTGGTAATCAGCAGCATAGAGTCAGTAATTTCGCTGACATCGTGCTGTCATCATCTGCATTCGGTGATTGGTAAATGGCGTGGGTCATATCCCGGCTTCTCCGGCTGCAACCTTTCTTCCTCTACAGCCGGTCTATTACTATAGGTAGGCCTATGCCTGTGGCAAAATCAATAAAGTTTTAAATAATTATTTTATGAATATGTATGAAAGTTACAGTGGAAGGATTTATTACGAGAATGTTAATTTCTTTGTTTCAGAAAGTGGCCTCATCTACAAGAAAAAAAAAATGGAATCCAAAAAACATGATAAAGGTAGTCAATTGTGTCTGAAGAGGCGAAATGGGTTACAAAAAAGCTGCGCGTTATTTCTCCGTCACCAAAGGAATACTAGAACGTTATGTAAAGGACAAAAGTAAGAGTCCTGTGACATTAGTGAGCGTACGCTTAGGTAGGAAACCAGTCTTGTCAGACGAGCTTGAAGAAATGTTGGTTAAATACTGTGTGGAAATGGACGCCAGGTTTTATGGACTAAGAATAAGTGATATCAAAAGAATTGCTTTCCAGCTAGCCCTGAGAAATTCTGTGCCTCATCCATTTTCAGATGAAAAGAAAACTGCAGGAAAGAAATGGTTGAAAAGTTTTTTAAAACGTGTCCCCCAATTGTCTATGCGGAGTCCAGAAGCCACCTCATTTGCCTGAATTAAAGGCTTCAATTCCGATAGTGTTAGTGCCTTCTTTGAAATCTATGAAAAGGAACTGGATAAAATCAAAAACAAACCAAAGCGACTTTTTAATGTGGACGAAGCAGGAATTTCAGTAGTACAGCACAGAATGAATAAAGTTATCAGCGTTCGTGGAAAGAATAGTATCTCTTCATTAGTGTCCCTCAAAAGAGGTAAAGTACTCACAGCTGTGTTTTGCATGAAAGCAGTAGGAACCTATGTTCCCCCTCTAGTGATTTGGCCGCGGAAAAAAATGAATGATGACCTAATGGATGGTGCATCAGCAGAATCCATTGCAGCATGCAACCCATCAGGTTGGATTCAGAGTGAAATATTTTCTCAGTGGTTTTATAATTTCTTGGAATACACGCGACCTTCATCCCAGGACCCTGTAATTCTCGTTTTGGACCGTCACTATTCCCACGTAAGAAATTTTGCAGTGATTGAAAAAGCGAAAGAACATCATGTTTCTATTTTCTGTTTACCGACTCATAAAATGTAAGCTCTAGGCGTTGGTTTCATATTTCCGTTCAAAGCATTTTACGCACAAGAAGTTGAAACATGGTTGCGCAAGAATCTAGGAAAACAACTAAAACACAAAAATTGCCAGACTGTTGTCAGGTGTATACGCCTTTCGAAAGACTGGTTTGTTTCCTTGTAATAAATATATTTTTTGTGATTCAGATTTTACAATACATTCTGTCAGTCCTGAAAAACAAAAGCGAAATGTTATAGGTCAGTCAGTTGAGTTCCCTACAAGTGATGTGGATCCTCAATTAAACTGCAGCAGGTTAAGCCAGCATGAAAGGAACGGGAACCTGACAGCATCCGTGTTCATTGTATGCAGATTTCAAACCGTACCTCTCCTGATGAGGATACTATTGTGATGCCAGAGGATATTGAACCACTACCCACAGTAAATAGTAAGCCTATTGTCTCACCGCCGGGAAACGCCGGACAATCTCGCCCAGTGAATCATCCAGTAGTTATTAGAACAACGCCACAAAAAGAAAAATTGAGAAGAAAGGTGAGAAGGTGGTCAAGTAGAACGTCTTTAGTACGGATGTTGAAGGAGCTCAAAGTAGGAAGCCTAGTGAGGTCAAGAGAAATCAGCATTAAGATATTTCGCTTTCCGCTTCACGTAAAAAAGAAAGGAATCTTTTATCAAAGAAATTTGAAGAATCAACAGATGATTCTGCCGATTCTGTTTCATTAGCAGACTCGTCTGATAGTTTTGAGTTAGATGAAGATGAATATGACGCATAATATGTATTTTGTGGTTCATTGTATTCCAAAGATCAACTTGGTGAAGATTGGGTACAATGCATGTGTTGTTACAAGTGGTCTCATGCTATTTGTGGTGCAAATGACGCATTTGTGTGTCCAGTGTGCAAGAACAAAACGTAAATGCACTTTGATTTTGTTTTCTATCGTGTAGCTCTTTTAAGTGTAAAGTTAGGTCATAAGTTCAAGTTTTGTTACTCTAACTTCATACAAAGCTGACCAATATGTGCGTCACAACAGGATAACTACTATGATACAAGGAACACTTTTAAAAAACTTTGGTAAACTTTATTTTTATATAGGCCAGTCGAGTAGCTTTGGACTTCGGCCCGTCACGATGGGAACACTTTTAGTTTTGTATATATAGCAGGTTAGGAAATAATTTTTCATCATAGTCTAATTTCTTTTGTTTTTCTTGTGTTCAGTTGTAATACAGTAGTAGTATATTAGCTATATATACTTAAAAAAACGTTACTCACATATTCTAAAATTAAAGAAAATTAGGTTGATTGAAAATTTAGCGTTTTATATTTTTGTACCATAATAGGATTTGGTTTAAAGAGACTGTTGAACGGTAAATCTCTAAAACAACTGTTTCAACATTCCACAAAAAGTCAGTCTCTTATTAGACACCCCTCATAAAAATAGCACAATAGCTATTTTGTTCACATTATTGAATATCATATTTCATTATTATATTTTCATGTCATCCAATAGTTTGTATCATAAATTAGACACTACACAGAATATATTAAAGCAAAAAAGAATCTCATATTCGGGATTCTTCCCCTACATGGTTTTAGTACCCATAGCGTACCCCAGAACGCAACACAAGTACCCCTGCATTTTCTTGGATTATAGTTCATTCATACAATGTGATAGAATTCATGGTTAGTTTTGGAGTACCTCATCGTCTTATTACCGTCCCCCATGCCTTTTATCATGGGGTCAACAGTTTTCCGCGCCATATCTTGGTAACTGTTCAACTTATCTACTTAGAATTTTCACTTAATGTGATGTTGTATGGTACTGTACATTTCGCATATGAACGAATCGGCCGAACTTCCACAGCCGATATTGTGGGTACCCCACAATACCCTAGAAACCCACAAAGATACCCGCTGAAAACACCGTGAGCAATAATTTATTTTATTATATTGAGATTTGTAAGTAGTTTTTGGATTGCTTCCCGTTTTGTACCGAAACCCCACAAGCATACTTTTTGTGGGGTCGCGATAGTTATTCAGTGGAATCTGGATAACCATTTGAAATATCGTGTTCGGGTTTCTACCGAACGTTTCAGTTGAAGTCTCTCTTTGATTTCTACCTAAAAAAAATTGAGCTGTGTGCAGAAATGAGAACAGCGCGTACCCCTTGGTACCCCAGAACCCCACAGATTGACCCCTTGTTTTCTTTTCTTTTTTTAGAAGAAATGTTTGGGATATGTACACCGTAGTTATGCTGGGTCATTACTTTTCTAAATTTTCTTCTCCTTTTCAAAAATACCCAAGAGCCCAAACCCTACCCAAATAATAAGTGTAGTTTCGTTACCTATACGATTCATATCATATGGTCTAGTATAATATGTCTTACTGACGACACTTCGAGCATGTAGGTAGCAACATTGAAATAACAATAGTTTTGTACTGTCACGTTTCCTAAATCACGTTCTGAGTACCCCGAGTAGAGCTATAAATTTACAACCTCCTGTAAATACATTATCATCAGCTTTCCAAGGGGAAAATCAAACGTTTTCTCTTCAATATCATCAGCAAGATGAGATACGGTTATATTCAGAGATGAGAGAGAGATAGAGGAAGGGAGAATATTGCATCAATCAATTGTCTCTATTTATTCATGACGTAATATCTATTGTTGAGAGGATTACAGATATGGAGATGAGATTGGATTCAAATGCAAATTGCGTAATGTCATTAAAGTAATATGGATTACATTCCCTTGGAAAAGAATTTCTATTGAATTCTATGAACTTATTATAAATACGCGCTTCTCCCACAATGTATAATAGATTATTCCTTTTTGTTCTTAACGTTCCTGGGAAAAGAACATTGGACAAAAACCTAATTATTTGTAGATAGTGCCACCATAACTATCGGCTTATATTGTTATTTTATGAAAAATTAGGTTAAAAAATGCTTGAAAGCGTGGAAAATGGCGACCTTGGTATACATACAGTATTTGATCATCTAAGTAACATACTAAAAAATTCCCCCCAAATCAAACTTGTGTTATGACCGCCATGTTGGAAAATGGCGGACATTTTGTTTTTTCAATATTCGCTGAAACTAAACATCACATCGAAAGAAAAAAAGTTTCAAATGAAATTAGTTCAGCATAAAATTATGAATCTTTCTTGTAACTACCTCTTTTTTTTTTTTTCGTTTGACCAATCCTAAAGCCACAAAATGACATCAAATGAAAACAACTTTTCTTTTAGCAGCCAAAACTTTATATCAGTTGTTTTTTTCAATGTTCAAAGCATGGGATTTGTTATATAGTATAAAGTCCTTGGCCTCCCCAGTAACGTATGAAAAGTCTCCAAAAGTCAAAGTAGTTCTACGGCCGCCATTTTGCAAAATGGCGGCCGATATTCACCTATTTCAAGTTCTGTTATTGAGATCATCCTGTTCATCGACTCAGAATCCACAAAATGGCTCAAAAGCTAAACTGATTGTAATAAAATTAATTATATTTTCATTTAACTTTTTTTTTTTAAGAAATGAAGGTAGAAATTAAGGCCAACAACACAAACTGCTCGCAAAGGTCATTTCTAAAGTGACTGCATTTTTTTCTGTGAAGAAATAACATAAATGATAACATCAGAACACAAAATGTAGGCACTACGAATTAAATATTCAATTGCGAGTAACATCCACTTAAATTTATATCTGTTTGAAAAACATGTCGAAAGGTTATGAAAGTTATTAAATATTATTGGAAGTTGATAATTACAGTATGCTGTCATGTAATTGCCCATAGACTCAATTTAATATATTTTTATCTATAAAGTTGTTTGGATCTAGAGATGAGAACTTTTTACATAAAATCTGCAGCATGATAAAATGTAACATATTGATTACTGTATTCAGACGAAGTATAAAGTCTCCTGTCCTTTCAGCTCTAATAAACTTCATAATAATGATAACCATTTTTATATATGGTACCCATAGTTTGGCTGTGGTACTTGTTTCTTCTGCTTCTTTGCAGACAGCTAAAATATCGGCCACTTTGTTTTTGTTTTTTTACTGCTTTTGAAGTAATTTATTCTGTCGATATTTAATTTCTTACTCCTTTTCACTGCCAAACACCAAAGTACTCAGTTTTCTGAACATAAAATGTTGCAGTTAGAAACTTCAAGAGAGAATTATTAGTCAAATGACAAATAAATAATTACAAAAAAAAAAAAATTATTTTATGCTGAACAAACTTTATTTAAAACTTTTTTTTATCCACGTGACGCTTAATTTCCGCGAGAATTGTAATAAACTTAATTTTGGTAGCCATTTTCCAAGATGGCGGCCGTAGCGCAAGTTTGATTTTTGAGGACTTTGAGTATCTTACTTGCATGGCAAAATACTATATGTATACAAAGTTTCATACTTTTAAGATTTTTTTTTTAAACAGATCACAAAATTTTGGTTTAAAATAAGTACCATACACTATTAGTAAGAATAAACAAAAATATCCTTCGTCAAGACAACTGCTGGCAGGAATTCTACCAGGATTTTTGGTGTGAGGAGTAGAATACGAAAGTTACGTAGAGTGTACGTAGAGTTTTGCACTGTTTATATTGTTTTAACAGTAAAAATTGTTAAAGTTGAGGGTGCTTGACGATTTTGAGAGGTGACACTCCGCATTAGGGTGTCTGGCAGAATTTCTGGCTGCTGGTAAGACTACATCACGAAAGCAAAAAATAAAAATCTTGGCTGATTTTATTTAAAAATTTCAACGATATGAACTTAATTAACCTTCTCGAAACTTATGCACTCTATATCTATTTATCTAGATAGATAAATAGATAAATTGATTGATTGATTGATTCATTCATTCGTTCGTTCATTCATATCGTTATATGCTGTTTAATTGATGATCGCATTCAAGAATAATAACAAATTTAGAATTGTATAGTAAGATAGATTATTAGAGAAATAAAAAAAAAATATTTTTAACTTAATTTGGCATTTGCTTCAGAGAACTCAAATAATAATCCATGATGAACACTTTTCTTCACATTTAAGTTTAAAAGCGGTTGGTATTCTCCCCACTCCAACGCACCCGCAGAGTTATTCATTAGTAAGAGTTATAACCTCATACGAAAGTACGTTTAATTACATTTTACCACTATTTTAACAATTTGAATATGGAAGAGTAAGATCTGAGACACAATGTTTCTAGACTATTGTAAATTTTAAAGTTAATGAAACTAAAGTACAAAGAACAGAACATATTATAGTAGTGAGTTTTCCGAAATACAATATTTTAAACTATGAAAAATATGTAATGAAATATAGAAAATAAATGGTGGTCACTATTTATCAACTAGACAATCAATAAAAACGCATACACCGTTCTATTCAGTATCTTTCATTTTTCAGAATATTTTGTCTCGTTCTCTGGGAGTTCCTCAGATGTACAAACAACTACTACAAAATGCTCGTACATGATTTGTACATTGTTTGTACAGTTCAGTAAGTTTTAGTAAATGGGACGAAATATTATAAAAAAATAATTAAAAAGTATTAAAGTGAATGGTGTGTGTTTTTATTTTTAGTTAATATGGACAAAACAGTTCGGAGAACTCTTTAAATAGGCTAACTGTTCAAAACATCATCATTGACAAAATGAACAAGAATGTATTTTACACAGAGTGATTCTCTCGCTAGAGACCATAAACTATTGTCTCTAAAAAATATGTTATTGAGATAATGGCTCGAAAGTTTATATACACTTACCTGAAACAACGCAAAACTGACCTGCTCATAATCGATGCTGAAAATATCTCTTTGCACATCCAAGCTTCTCCGGGACGGGCGTAACCCATAGTGCTGTTACCGCCCATACAATTAATTTTATCTTTATTTTATCCAAGCTTCTCTAAATTCTGCAATAATTTTCTCAAAGTGTTGAAACACCCCAAAAACGTGGAAAGATAAATTGTTTAACTTAACTAAAAAGAAGGGTCGCCGTAGACTAAGTTAGTCCATGCAAACGCATCTGACAGGAACAAATCTAACCTCTACGTGCACTTTATCCCAATCGAGCGATAAAGCAACGTCTTCCAGGAACCAAAACCTGGGAAACAGAAGATACCAAGTTCTTTCCACTGAGCAGGAGGTATGCGCAAAACATCGCGGAGAAAAAAAAACATCCGTTCATATATCTGCTCCTCACATGCTCGAAAATGTCGCCAGGTTGAAGTGAGCAAGGGGTTATCAGGAAGAAATACTAACATACCAGGTCACTCAGAGTAACGAACCAATAGTCACTAGAAACTCAAGTGTTGCAAACCTTGCACACTCTCCATACCCGCAAAATTACACTGCTGAACAATATGGCCCCAAATACCTCTCAGCATTTATAGACTGGCAAGGGAACCTTACTTTACCATATTTCAGGAACGCCCAGTACTACACACCACTACCTCGAAAAGAAGATTTTTAAAAAAATCCATCGACACACGTAAGGCAGGAATACTATCACTGCTACATTCACACATGAACAACGTCTGTGCAAATGTTCAAATATTAAACCAATAATGTCAATTATGGTACAAACTTTACCACATGCTTGGGCCACACATATCTCACCATATGTATATAACTTTCCGCAGGTAGTTGTAAACCATCATACTCTGAGCTCTCACACACACGCCTACTAGAAAGACAACAACCCCGGCATAGACCAACATGGAAGGACGCAGTTTCGTGAACGGAACCTAACCTTAAATAGCAGCCAAAATGTCCCCGAGAAAAAAAAATAAAGCTTATGATGCTGGCAATCAATACTCAGTGCACGACAAAAATCGTTATTCACTATGTTGAGCACACCACAAAAGTACTGGGATGGTACCGTAACTAGGCCATGACACTACCTTACTCATATCGTGATATTTCCACTGAATTTCAAAAACCCTACATTCTTTCAGAATTGTATCACTTTTCAAATATACCCAAACTTTGAATTTAAAAAAAAACAGATTATTATTTTCGATTATTAATCAATATTATCAGGATACTAACTACTGAATTTCTTAAGGGAAACGTACTCACTTCCAAAGGGAATTCACAAAAACACTTTTATTTGCTTAACTTACACAACGTTTATGCGTAACAAAAGGAGGGAGGCAAAAGAAGAGAGAGAAAAAAAATCACCTAAATCTGACATTGAATTGCTACACACAGATATTCATTCCTTACTATTTTTTTTCAGTTCAAAAGATTATTGGATAATCTCGTTTCACAATTTTCGTAAACATTTACTTTATAGCTTCAATATCTTAAAATGACGTTAACTCAAAATGAAAGTCTGATTTGTACATATTTTCACTTGTAATTTCTAAATCATTACATAAAATGGTTTGAAACTTGCACAGAATTTCGGTTAAACTATAATCTTGAAACACAGTGACTTTCAGATAAGTTCCTTCAATAATTTCAGAAATATCACACCAAATTTACCTGAATTAAAGATTCGTTTCCCATTAAATTTAGCGTCCATCGTTGTAAAACAATTGAAAATGATACAGCGTTATTTAGTTGTAATTATAGTCAAATTAACTATTACAATTTTTCAAATTATTAAGTGAAAAGTAAAGGTAGTAGCAAATACTTTAAGCAAAAATTCGAATTGCAAAATTAAAGAAAGAAATAAAGGAAATTCGTAAGATAAAACTGAAAATTTTTAATTAATCAAAATAAGGCCCTTCCGTCGGGCACTTGTCTAATTATTACATCGTGAATGAATGGAGTTTTGTTCATATTTTGTCAAAATAAAGGGTGAAATGATCAATCCCAAAATGCAAAACACCTGATAAAGATTAGGGAATATAAAATGGAAGCATTGCATGTGACGAAAATCATTACCTTTCATCAAGTCATCCCGACCTTGAGAAGGAAACCGTCAGCAGTAGTTTCCCCATCTACATTTAGAACATATTAGGCATTGTATTGATCATCAATGAAATTCGACATAACATATTTTTTTTTTCTTAATTCTGACGACAGTCCACATAAAACTTTAATAATCACTATGCGCTCCTGCTGGCGTTTTCTTCTCAAAATTTTAATTTCCAAACAAGAAAATGAAGCATTTACCTTAATGAAGACTCGCCAAGAAAAAAATCTAGCCGTTTTTGGTGAATATCTTCTTATTCAGATACCAAAAACTTCAGGATAATCCGCCCACAATCTATGTGGCAAAAGGTTACGGGATATTTCGTGTTATTGTCACACAAAACTTTGTTACGTATAACCCTCCTTTTCCATATAATTTCAACTTTTTTTTTTGAGTGGCTGTTAGCATTTTCGGTATTACGTATCGGTCGTCATGATGGATTCTTCCTGTCCACTCTCTTCCCGGCGAAAAGACACGAGGCGACTTCGGCATCCAATTAAAGCTCAAAGCTATCGCTTCTATCTTGGATAACAATGAAGCGTCGCCCCCCTCGGCCAATAGAAAGAGGACAGGTAGTACCATCATAGGAAAAAAGCAGGATCCCCAATAGGAGAAAAAAATAAAGCAAAGGCACACCAATCACGGGCTGAGGGGCAAATCCCCTATCAAAAAAAATAAAATGCCTAAATAAAAAAATAACAATAAATAAATGGAAGGAGCATAATACGATCATTACAGTGTCGACGATAACGCTTTCAATCTCTTGGCGTATAACGGCTTTAAATTGTTGTATTTTGACGGGTTTATTTATTCAATTTCTCGCAATTGCTGGCATTTGAAGTGTGACATGTTGCATTGTCTTTTTGGTAATATCCATTAGGAAGTTCATGACCTATTAGTTAATTCCAAATGCCGTTTGTCACAAACTGTCGAAATGTGAGGACACGGAAAGAAAAGGCAAATCAAAGTCACTTGACAAGTACATTAAATGCCACCCTGGTTTGATGCAGAAGCGCGGTTGGTTTTGAAAAATAAAAAAACTTGCGTGGAGACTTTGGAAGCAATATCATAATGTACATACTTATAACTCTTTCTCCCAGATCAGACGTTATTCCAAGCAATTGCTTAGGGCAAAGTATCAAAATTATGTTAACGACGTAACATCTGAAATATCAACCAATCCCAAGAGACTGGTCTCTCATAAACTCTAGAAGATGCCAGTCACGTATTCCGATCGAGTTAGTAGGGGAGGTCGGGGTTAGAAGTGACAGGGGCAGGTAGTGACAAGGCAGATATTTTCTTCTCGTAAGGGTGGCAATGTTGAGTAACGCCATTGCAGTGAATTGCAACTCCCGCGCAGTGAAGTTGGTGAGAGAGCGTGGACTCCTGTTTGAGTTAGACTAATTTTTGTGTTTTTCGACCATAAAAGTAAAATTTGAAGATAATTTTGGAACAAGAGCAGTCGAGACACATAATCAGGTAAGTGAAAACTGTTTACACAACTTAATCCAGTAATTTTTCCTCTGTTATTTACTAAAAGCGGTAGTGACAATACGTGGCCTTGACAGTTCCATACACAAAGAAAGAGAAAAGTGAGGGTTGGGGTTGGTTGTGACAAGCGACGTGGGGCATATTGTGACAGTGTCACAACTTACCCCACCTTGAAACTTAAGATGTTTTTTTTTCTTTTACTTCCAGAAATGGTACGTAATTACAAAAGGAAGACAGAAAGAGGAAAAGCAAGGTTAGAAGACTACGAAAGGGCAGCAAAAGAGGTGGAGTCTGGAAGATGTAGTTTACGGCAGGCAGAAGCAC
This sequence comes from Lepisma saccharinum, assembly GCA_022664845.1. Classification (NCBI taxonomy): domain Eukaryota; kingdom Metazoa; phylum Arthropoda; class Insecta; order Zygentoma; family Lepismatidae; genus Lepisma; species Lepisma saccharinum. The sequence goes on from JAGDQP010011650.1 coordinate 44,567, forward strand.
TGTTCTATGTGAATAGAATGTCTCTACACAGATACATAAAAAAGAAGAAGAACAGCACAGATAACACGGTTGAAATGGGATACAAGAAGACGCGAATGGTTTTCATGAAAGCTCAAGAAGATGAATTGTGTGATTATGCATTGAAATGTTGCAAAATTTTTTACGGAATTACTCCTCGTGAGTTAAAATCTCTAGCATTTGAGTATGCTTTAGCTAATAGCATTAACATGCCAGAGAGCTGGGTAACAAACAGATCAGCCAGCAAAGATTGGTTTACTGCCTTTAGAAGACGCCACCCAAACATATCTTTGCGGATACCTGAGCCTACGAGCCTAAGCAGAAGCACTAGTTTTAACAGGCAAAATGTTGCAATGTTTTTTGAAAATTTGGAAGAAGTAATGCAGAAATACAAATTCACTGGAAATGATATTTGGAACATTGACGAAACAGGGACGGGAACTGTACACAAACCGTGTAAGGTTATAGGAGAGAAAGGAGAAAAGAGGATAGGTGGAATGACATCTGCTGAAAGGGGTACAAACGTAACTTTGGTTTATGCGGTAAATGCATTAGGTAATTCCATACCGCCCATGTTCATTTTCCCGCGGAAGTTTTACAAAGAATATTTTATACGTGATGGACCAACAGGTTGTATAGGCAGTGCTAATCCCAGTGGTTGGATAACATCCTCAGATTTTTTGTTGTTTATGAAACACGTGTGCAAGCATGTTCGTTGCTCAAAAGAGGCTCCTATCCTGGTGCTGTTAGACAATCATGTGTCTCATCTAAGTATTGGTGTATTGGATTTCTGCAAAGAAAATGGAATCGTATTACTATCTTTTCCTCCCCATACCACTAACCGCTTGCAGCCGCTAGATGTGTCTGTTTTCGGTCCCTTTAAAAAGCTGTACAACCAAGCTGCTTGTGACTGGATGAAATCACACCCTGGACAAACAATAACAATTTATGATGTCCCTAGCATCGTAAAAGTCGCACTACCAAGTGCTGCAACACCAAAAAATATTCAAGCTGGTTTTCGTGCTTGTGGAATCTGGGAATTTAATAAAAACGTATTTACTGATGAAGACTTTTTGTGTTCTTCTATCACCGATCGTCCGTTGGATTCTGATGTATCAAACGCTCTTCACACGGAGAAGGAACCAAAGGAAGACTCTTGCGATCCCCAGACCAGCAGTAACGACATTCAAGAGAAAGAAATGAAGGAAATGAGTAGGTCTACTCACAAAAGTCCCCATGAACTGCGTCCTCTCCCGAAAGCAGGAAAACGTGCAAATAACAGAAAAAAGCGTACTACCCTGAAATCAGCCATTCTTACGGACACGCCAGTTAGGGAACGGCTTCGACTGGAACAAATGTCTAGCGGAAGAAGACGACAAGATAAAGCCAAGAAACGACTATTTTTATGTGAAACAACAAGTTCGCGTGGTAAAAAAGAAAAAAGGAAGAAAAAAGCCGTGCAAAACGACTCAGATTCATCTACAGATGAGGACTGCTTTTGCTTGGTGTGTTTCAAACCATACAGTGAATCAGCAATGGGAGATGAATGGGTTCAGTGCTTAGAATGTAAGTTGTGGGCTCATGTAAAATGTACCAACAATGATCCTTATTATATTTGTGTCAATTGTGAATCTGAAGCTCTTGAAGAAAGCGATGATGATTTCGTTGTAGCCAAGAAGGACTAATACTCGCCTGTGCTCTGTGAACTTTGATGACTAACAAATTTTCAACAACAGTTTATCTTTCCTTATTTCTGTTTAGTTTATTATTAGGCCTACATTAAAGTTAAAAATGACTAACACTCATTTAGAAGCTAATTATTATAAAGAAGAACAGCTTTACCATACTTCGTGGAAAGTTTATTATTATTTTTATTATAAAGATGTGAAGTTTCCACTTTATTTGTTTTCAATTTTCATGTTATTTGCTTCTTCTTTGGTATTAAACTTTTTTCCATTAAATTATGTGTTTTATATTTACAATAGGTAGTGTAAAACCTTGAGATGCTTCTAAATATATGTTTGCTAATACTGTCACTACTTGCCCCACGCGTGTCACAAAAAGCCCCATGGGTGGGGCAATTTGTGCTAAGTGATACTGTTGTGGAAAATTAATATATTCCACGAGACTATTAAAACAGATGTAATAGTTTTATGCTTGCATGTTGGAGGAATCTATAAGGTATAAAATAAATATATTTTCGTTTCTGATATAAAGCTGGTGTATAAGTTATATGAATAAATATAAAAATTGTCACTTCTAGCCCCGACCTCCCCTATATGATTCAACTACAGCTGTTGGTGAAGAAAGGGTGCATCTATTCAATGAATACTTCTCTGACAATTTCTGTGTTCAATCTACTCCTTTGCCTACTCCTTCAGCTTCACCAGATGTGTTCGCATTCGCTGTCTTCATTAAGTACATCATCTGATGAGGTAAAATATCTGCTTTCTTCTTTACCTCTGAATCGTTCTCCCGACTCTGACAATATTAGTGCTATTTTCTTACGTCATACTGTTGAATCATTGGCTTACCCCTTTTCTCGTCTTCTAAATAGGTGTTTTACTGAAGGTGTATTTCCTTATTCTTGGAAGCAGGCTAATACTGTACCTATTCTGAAATCTGGAGATAAGACCCATGTCTCTTCGTACAGACCCATTCTCTGTTATCTACTTTGTCTGTGGTGTGTGAAAGAATCATCAAAGATAGACTTTATAGTTTTGTTTCATCCTATCTAGACTCTGCTCAACATGGCTTTCTTCCTGGTAGCTCAACTCTTACCAATCCGTCCTTGTTACTCTCTAATGCAACTCAATCCCTGTCAAATAACACACAACTTGATGTCATCTATCTAGATCTAAGTAAGGCTTTTGACTGAACTGAATGTAATCTCCTTCTTCATAAACTAATCCACCGATTTAATATCCATGGTAATTTCCTTTCGTTATTGCGAGACTACCTCACTGGCCGCGAACAACGTGTTATTCTTTCTGGATCCTCTTCTAAATTTGTTCCCGTTTTCTCTGGTGTACCTCAAGGTAGTGTTTTGGGCCTTCTCCTTTTCCTTGTATATATGGACGAGTCTTATCTCCCGTCATGTGAAACCAAAATTCTCCTTTTTGCTGACGACTGTAAATTATTTCGAGAAATCAGATCATTACAGGATGTTACTGATCTCCAAAATTTCATCTCTAACCTCTTGGACTGGTGCAATGTGTGGAACTTGAAAATAAATCCTTCAAAATCTTCTTTTCTTACTATTTCTTTAAAGAAGAATCAAATCCCATCTACCTATCCTATCACCAAATTTTCCTCTCAAAAAGACCTTGAAGAGTCATTTGATGAAAAACTTTTGTTTGCTGGTCACGTGACCTCTATAACTAACAGTTCTAAGCACTTACTTGGTCTTCTCTATAGATTTACAGAAATTAAGGACCTTCATTCATTCAGTATGTTCCACAAAACTTTCATCTCCCCTAAAATTGAATATTTCTCCCCAGTTTGGAACATGGCTAGTATTTCAAATCTATCTCATATTGATTCTGTTCTGAACTTTTTTCTTGCTATCAGTACGTAGCTTAAGCAAACCCGAGTTATCATCCGTTCTTGGTCTCTACGTTCCCTCTTCTAATGGAAATCTTAGAACTGGAGAGCTAATATCTAAATCTTACTTCCGTGTTCCCTTGCGAATAATAAGAAATGATAACCTGCTATATTGTGCCACGCCTTGGCTAAGTATACTGCAGCGCTCCTTATTCTATAGACTTGTAAATATGTACAATCATCTTGATTCAAATATTGACATTTTTGAAAGTGAAAACACTTTCCATCGAGCGCTAAATATCAATATCTGAGTTGTTCCTCTTGTGTAGTATAATCGTCATGTTTTTTTTTCTGAGTTATCTGTCGTTTTATAATTTAATTTAGTGTTATTTATTTTTTTGCAATGTTATTTAGTTCCAGTGTAAAATGGCAATTCCAGCTGTACCTGAAACTTAATAAATAAATTGCCGGGGTTCCATGTTGGTTTGAATTGTTTACGGTACGTGTACATAAAATTTCACATCATTACCTCAATAACCAAAAGTTTTATGGACAATAGCTTGGGGCCTCTAGCTGGAAAATCATCCTGTATAATTCGCACAAATTCGCAAATAACTTGCTGTAAACGAAAGTACTAAATAAAGTCAATATTTGTAATTGCGACGTTATGAGATCAATGCACAATTGCACATGCGTCGTGCGTGCACGATCAAACTGTTATCTCGTTTCTTCTATGCAAAATCTGCACAGACACGCTTATTTCTTTTGAGAGTCACGTTTAACTTGTGCTAAAATACTCACACTTATATACAAATACACAGACAAACACACATCTGACACATGCTTCGATTCCAGATCACGTGAGATTACGGAGAATGTGATTGATGAAAACAGATGTGGGAGTACAGTGGAAGGCATATTGTCACAAACACTATGTTTAATGCCTTGATTCTTCTGTGCTTATATTAGTTAGCTTTCTTTAATATGAACGACCAATAAATACTAACACCAATGCATATTTATAGCGATGTCATTATAAACATGTTGATCAAATATCATTCTTAGTAGTAAGTACTAGCAATTTAGCATGGAAATGATTGTTTATTAAATAATGAAAATATGTTCATGTTTTGAGTTCTTGACAACTACAAGTAAACGTTTTAATTACACAGGTCAACTTTCTCATTTTCTAAATTGGTTACTAAATTTATGGAAAGAAAAGGTGTGAATAGAAAGTTTCTTGAATTCAGGTTCATATTATTTTACTTTGTTTCTGTAACTCACATCAGCCAAATGCCGGATTAGAACCTTAACTTTAACACCTAAAAGTTCAAACTTATAGTTTCTGCTCTCACTGGCAGGAAAAATTCACACTAAAGAAAAAGAAATACTTGTTTTCTATCACGTTATAAAAGCAATCACGCTACGGAAACAAAATTCTTACAGAAACATTCTACAGGAACAAAAAAATATTGTTCTCTATCGTCGTACAAAAAGTCCCACATAAATAGAAAATTTGTTGCTATGACACTACAGAAACAACAACAAAAAACTTGTTTTTTTTACCCAAAAGAAATAAAAACTTGTTTTCTATGACCTTGCAGATACAACAAAAAACTTGTTTTTATCACTCCAAAGAAACAAAGACTTGTTTTCTATGACCTTGCAGATACAACAAAAAACTTGTTTTCAAAGAAACAAAAACTTGTTTTCTATGACCTTACAGATACAACAACAAAAATTTGTTTTTATCACTCCAAAGAAACAAGAAACTTGTTCTATCACCCTACACAAAGAAAAAATCTGTTTTTTTATCGTCTTACAAAAGCCGCTCAGAAACAGAAAACTTGTTTTCCATGACACTACAGAAACCCTACAGAAGCAATAAACTTGTTTTCAATCACCCTACAAAAACAGTTATTCTACAGAAATAGAAAAAAGTTGTGAAAACTTTAGTTTTATGAGAAAAATAAAACCCTACAATTTCTTCAATAATCATTCAGTCAAACAGAAATTGAAGAAGAAAAACTTAGATACAAAAAACGTGCCGTATTTTCGGTTATTCTGTAACTTTCATCAAGATATTGATCAAATAACCCAATACTTGTTTTAGAATCTAAAGTAAGGAATGGTTATTCGCTACAATTTTTGTTTTCTGTTTCTATAAATAACTAGAGCCCTAAAGTCCCTCATTACTTCATTGTTATTTTAATCCTTTATTTCATTTTCTTTCATAGAGACACAGAATTAACATAGAACAGCTTGTGGCAATCATAATTTAGCTTATTTTGTGAATAAAATTGATTAGTTAGGTGGAAGATTATGAGATTTCATAAGGCAAAACCAACCGATTAGACAGTAAGATAATTGGTGAATGATCTCATGCCAAAACAGACGAAGTCAGTTATAAAAAAAAAATTATGAGGAAATATTAATTAATTATTAATTATGAATGTTCAGGAGCAATACAGTGAAACAAATGTAAAATTTAGTTAAAATGTTTTCTATCATATGAAATTATATCGACATTATTTGTTCGAATTCGGTACATCTAATATTCTTTTCGGGACACCGGGACAAAGACGTAAATTTCGGGACTGTCCCGAAACCTTCGTGATGTAAGGTCACAATAATCAGAAAGCCTCACTTAGTTTATAAACTGACCTATTTTCGTTTATTTTAATTTTTTAATTAGGCCTAAACTTGAAATTAAAGTTACAGTAAATTGTTTCTTGACTTTTCGGTACAGAACCACAAAATTAAAGTGTTTAGAAGGGGAGTTTTCATCAGAGAAAATTATTATTTTATTTTATTGCTTTTAGGTATTTATTGGCTCAAACCCCATCAGGGAAAAAAAATAAACTTTGAAACACCATAAGCTTCCATTTTCCTTGGTTTCGCAATAACTTGTCATTCACTTTGTTATTAGGGTAACCTTTATGACTTTCCATATTTGAGTTCCTTATGACATCATAACCTCATTTCCATAGTTTTCTGTATCGTTCTTTATTCCTCCTGGTACCCTTTCTTCAATTCAAGCATCGGTGGGAACAGCATTGTAAGTGAAATATTAATAAAAGATAAGAGAGAAACTGACTTCAAGTTTCAACAGCCACCTTGATTTTCTTGGTCGATTTCAGCCTTGGGGCACCACATCCTTTCCACAGGGTACAATCACACACATGCACTTTTGTGAAATTAGATATGCTCCCTTTTTTCTTCACCTTCACTTCTAATACCCATATCAACGCTCAAATTCACCCTAAAACCTTTCTTTCTTTACAGCCGACAAAACCACTCCACGAGATTACTGACATGAAAACAGAAACAAAGTACAGACCATCAAGGGTGCACAAATACTTCGTTACGGCACTATAGGCTGCCGAAAGCGTGGGAAAATGAACTTTATAGCTTCATATTCCTAATACCATTAACATTAGAACTGAGGCGGCATATTACCATATTCAAAAATTAATGCTTCAAAAATGTGCAATGGATGGGCAAAGGATTCCCCAAGGAATCTAGGATATTCCCAGACATTCTCTGGAGTAAATATTGGTTGAAATAAGTACGAATAATGTACTAATTTACTCCTGTTTGTTATGCAACCACACACACTTTCTTAAATTCGTTCTGCCAAGGAGATCTAGTTGACATATTAACTTCCCGCAAACGAATTACTGTTACTTAATGGAAGGTAGTCAGTCCCATTCATGTTTATATCTTCCCAACTTCCTTTCAGAGAATTTCTGAGAATTCCTTACTTCCTCTGGAGAATCCCTTGCGCACCCATTGCACAATTCTTAAATATACATTTTTTTTAAGTAGGTTTGAAGTATTTGAGGATACCATGTCGCTTCAGTTCTAGTTTTAATGGTATTGAAAACAACAAGCTTTAAAGTTGAGTTTCCAACGTTTCCAGCCGTCTATAACGTCAACGAAGCATTTATACACCCACGTTGGTCTATATTTTTCTTTCTTATTTTCATGTCAGTAATCTCGTGAGGTGTTCTTGTCGGTGTTGTTTCGAAACACCCTGTATTTGTAGCTTCTGTAATGAGAGACTGAGAAGTAATATTGAAAAACGTTCGAGTTCATTTTTATTCATACGAGATTCAGTGTATCTTCTTTTAAAAAAAAGAAAAAAGAAATATGAACAACACAAAATATCCATATATCGCGTCGTATACATTTCGTGTTTTGTATAAATATTGAACTAAAAATTAAAGAAAAATTCAATGTAACTTGCTGGAGGCATCTGCCCCCCCCCCCCCCCTCTCTCTCTCTCTCTCT
>JAGDQP010011651.1:0-52415 GCA_022664845.1 Lepisma saccharinum
GAAAGTTCCTCCGACAAATTTTCGAAATGTGTTTATTTTCGAAGCTTAAGAGTCCCGAAAGCGTGGGAAAATGAAGTTCAGAGCTTCATATATCTAACATCACAAAAAGTAGAGCTGATGTGGCATGGTCCCGTCAAAGACTAACTCTGCACTATCCCAAAATGCATGTCAAAATTCTACAATGGGCGCGCAAGGGATTCCCCAAAGAAATTACAGGATTCCCAGAAATTCTCTAAAGATTGGTCGAAATGAGCATGAATTAGATGGTTTTCCCCAGGAAACAATAATTCGTTTAAGCCAACTCGATATCTCAAGTAGATTCCATACACCGAACAAGTTTTAAAAGTGCGTCATTTCATAACAAGCAGGAGTAAGAATTGCATAATTTCATCGAATATTTTATTGATTTGCTATCAAAGAGATAGAATATCATTGTCCGATTGGATGCTGAGGATGAAGTATGCCGTCCTTACACGGGAAGTCTTTGCCGGCCGAGCGGTCTGCGGCGGTAGGACATCGGCTCGAAGGCCCCGGGTTCGAGTTCTAGCCCATATAAAAATAAAGTTTACCAAAGATTTTACGGGAAGTCTTTTAACTCATGCTCATTTCGACCTACCTTCAGAAGTATTCCGGAATCCCACTACTTCCTTTGCCAATCCCTTGCGCGCCCATTGCGGAATTTTTAAATATACATTTTCGAATAGGAAAGGTTTAAAATCGTTGAGGGTACCACGCCGCATCAGCTCTACTGTTCGTGGTGTTAGAAATATGAAACTCTAAGAATCATTTTACCACGCTTTCGGCACGCTGTAGCTCCAAAGCAATGCATATTTCGAAAATTTGACACATTAATTCCGAATTTTGAAAGCGAAACTAATAAAAGTGCAATAGAAGCATATAAGATTTCCAAGCTTTTTAAAGGTGCTTCAGATTTTGTATAACCTGCACCCACATCTACACCAAAGATTATATTTTATACTCAGAAACGAATAATTACGTATACGGTATCTTTGAAAAATTCAAACTTTAAAATCTGGCTGAACGGACTGGTAGTTTTACAAGATAAAACTGTCATCAAAGTGAGCGTATTAGCATTATTAGTAAATGGTCGAGAAACTCTTCGTTCTCGACAAAATTTAACCTGATGTTTCAGATATGGCTCAATATGGCTGAACTATGCAAACTATAAGGATATATTCATGAATTGAATACTTTTCCGCACAATACCGTAATTGTGCTGTACTAAAATTTTAGAAAAACAGCCCCGAAATATATTATTTTTCAGAAATTTGTTGTGTTGGGTTGCATAACTGCCAAGGATATGTTTTTCTATATATTCCCTCCCTTGAGAAATTCCTATCTACGCTACAGCCGATCTCAATAGATATATTTTTCTTCGAAATCTACCTAAAAATGGAAATTATATACGAAATATTTTGACAACGTTTTTCAAATATCAATTAAATTGCTGCCCAGTAGCTAGATTTGTAAATTAACCTTTTCATAGAAAGAAATGTTACTCTTCAGTAATTGTGGAATTTTGGTTTGACTGAGCTAAAGTATAGAATGTCTACCACGTTTTGGAAAGTAAAAGTAACCTAATCGTTTGGAAAATAAGTATGTGAAATATTATCTCTGCTGTTAGGCAGAGCTTTTCTGTAAATATTTAATTTACCCTTTTTGTTATATGAAATTAATAGCATTTTCAATGCTCATTTTGATGTTCAAGATATTTTCTTCAGAAACGTTTTTTTTTTTCCTTCCAAGAAATTCAGCAATCAGTGTTTTTGCATTGCGTTTGTCATTTTAAGTAAAAATAAAATACATTTTTCCAGATATTCCTTGTGTCAATGGTTTTATTATGAAGTAGGTAGCCAGTCTACCATCACTGCTCTAAAGGTTCACAACCTTTCGTAATTTCAGTCCGCGAAGTGTTATTTCATGTATATGTGAGAAATTAATTGCAAATGAAGTTAAAGTTTGGTATTTTGATCCAGTGCTTCAGCAATCTTTAGGGAATAGTCAAATCAGTTGAGTTCATCCAAATTTCGTGTTAAATGTTAACTAGTGCGCGACTGCGTTGAGCCTTGTACTATTTTAGGGGCCAAGTTGCGTTAGGTCACTAAAATTGCGGTTTGTGTTCTGCTTTCCTTCGCGTTCTCGCCTGTGTCTCCCCCTTTTTTTGGGGGGGAGGGGTTCTTTTCCTTTTGTGTTTTAGCCTTCTGCTTTTTGCAACTTTCTGCGTTTTGGCACTTCTTTTGGGCTACTTCCATGCATACTTCGTGGTCTAGACTAGTATGTGTTCTGTCTTGGATGTGGCTGAAGCAGGGTGCTGATGGGTAGGTACCCCCCCCCCCCCTGTCTTCAGGTCCGATAGCGGTTTACTTTCGTTATGTGCCCTCTCCTGTGGCGTAATCTCGGCTTGTCTCCAGGGTAGGTTATGTCACGTTGTGTGAAATTGGGTAAGCCCCCTTTTTGCAACAGGACGCTGCGGGTCCCCTTGTTCGCTTTTGAGTCTACCTAGTTTCGTTCGAGCAGTGGGACATTACATGTGCCCAAGTCACTCCCTTCATTTTCGTCTCCATTGTATATCTCAAACGGCGTGACATGTGGACCCGTTACTACTTAATGTCTTCCTGAATGTCTTTAAGTGGTCACTGAGGTATTCACACAAGAGGTTAATTAACTGCTTTTTGTTACTGTTCTTACACAGAACAACATCTCGAGGAGGTAGTGGCTTTTCTTCTCTCAGCGTGAACAACCTGGAAGCTTTTCCCGGAGCATTTCTTGTGGATTCTCCATATATACATTAAGTTTCTGCAAGAAATGTTTCAGGAAGTTCCGTACTGTCCCCCCAACTGGCCAGGTTACTACCCATAATAAAGCGCAGTCATCAATTATAATAAGGGAAGGCGGACTGCTAGTTCTGCTTGATTCGGGCACCGCCAATGCGTTCATCAGCACTGACTTATCAGTAGCTTCTCTCGTTGTCCCGTCATCTTTAAACATCGAGGAAGGGACTGGAGAAAGTTCAAATCTCAGCACTTCACGTATGTCAATGTCCATATTACTTTCAAGGGCGAAGACTCTTCCATACAACAGAGATGAATCCTTTCATGCTGTGGTTTTCACTCCACCCTATCCTTTCTTTTCCGTCCATGTTGCATACAGAGTTATGAAATGGAGCATGAAACCCTGTAGATGCGCACATACGTAACTCCTATGTTGTACGCTTTGTCCACATTAATGCCTTCGGAAGCTATTCTTCCTGAAACAATGCTTACCAGCCCATCGGGATGCTGTGCTGGATTTAAGGGCTGTATGCATAACTCCAACTGTCTCCTTAATTTGCTGCGGTCTCGAGCATCTCGAAGTATTCTACTGTTTCCTTCTTCCTTGTGAAACAACTCTTCCTCATTTCTCCTCTGCTTTCCCATGTTTCGCACGTCACTGTCCATCTGACTCGTGACATACTTAGGGCCCACCGTTTCACTGTTCAATGTCACATCAGTCAAGGAGTTCCCTCTCCTTCCATGACCATATCTCATAAGCGTACTTTCGATTATCATGTCTGACCATATGCCGTTCCAAAGAACATTTGTGTGTCTCATTACATGTTCCCCATTCAAGAATCGCTCCATTCATTTCTGCGGCATCTTCCCCATGAACATGAGATAGGCGCAGGCACATCTCGCAAATAATTCCATTGACCAGCAGCAGCAAAGTACGGAAACATTTCCTCTACACACCACAAATGAAGACACCAATCTGCTTCTGCTATTACGAAGGTCATCATCAGGAACACTGGCTTAATGAGACAGGACATTTACAACCGAGTTGTTCGACTTGTGGCACCTTTTTCTTCTAACGCCATTATCATGGAATCTGCAGGGTTATCCACCGAAGAGTACTATCAAGTTATACTATATCTCTATACATAAACTATTCCAACATTAAGAGCCGTAGATCCTATTCAGAGGTGATGATCATCCAAAAAACAAGATTTATTTCACATAATCAACTCTTGCATGTAGAAGACCTCAAGCACACATTTACTATATAGATATGGCACTATGTCAAGACAAACTTCGATATTCACCAATCTAAAACACGTAATCCATCACATTACAAACAGTCAATATTATAAAACGTTCAGTCAGACTTCAAACAATCAACTGATTTAAAATTCAAGATAACAATCAGCTTTTTCAAAATCTTTTAAAATATAAAAACATTATTCAATTAACAATCTGTCTATTGTATTCAATGTTGCCATGACCCTCAAATCGTGCAACCTTGCACTTCTCCCCCGCTTACTCATTTTAATCACAATATATAAAAGTCCTAGGTTTCAGCCAATCCGCCAAACCTTCTGTTCGACTCTCCAACAAATCCTCATCTGTCACCCAACTCAGTTGTCCCTGGTTTTGTACTTGTTCCTTAGAACTTAACAAAACGTCTAATTCTCCTTGTTCAGCTGTCAAGTTACCTGACTTCCTTTTCCGCTTCCTTCTACTTGCTTTGTTTCCTTTGTTCCCTATGTCAGAGACTGACTTAATCAAATTACTCTTATTACCCCGATCCGAGCCCAGTATCTCTCTCTTCCCCTCTTCAGTTATTTTATTTAGTTGCTTTTCGCTTTCCACAGATTTCTCTACTTGCTTCTCTCTTTCAATAGGTTTCTCCACTTCATTATTATTGACTTCTTCAGACTTTTCTTCCAGTTTCTCCACTTCCTTATTATTGAATTCTTCAGACTTCAATTCCAGTCTCTTCACTTCATTATTATTGACTTCTTCAAACTTCTCTTTCTTTTCAGGTTCATTTGAATTCACCACAACTTCAGTCTTATAAATAGCTGTATTATCTTCAGTCTTATCGTTCACCAGAACTTCATCTTCTTTCACAGACTTTTCGCACATGCTTACAATTGACGCCTCGTCAGCACTAACCACGACCCTCTCAGCTTCTTTAGAAACCTGATTCTTCCCATCAACTGTATTCAAGGAACGTAATTTATGCCAAAAAATTTCATATTTGCGTGTCATACCGAAAATTGTAGTTCTCCAGTAAGGCCACAATCTATCCATCCATGTTCTACCTAATATTGGCTGTTTAAGTGGTTCTTATTACTATTATAGGTAACAATACCCATCAATCTTTTACTGATACCAAAGCTTCAAACTGACCCAACACTTTCAACTTTTGACCCCACGCTTCTTTTAGTTTACAACTTATTTTCTTGAGCCTTAAATGTTTGAAATATTTGTCATAGTAATTGAGATCTATTACTGTCAAGGCAGCACCAATATCTACTTCAAATCTGTGTTAATATTATCACACTTTATTGCTACTTTTACATCCTGATTACTTCGCTCCATCTGAATCGTCTGCTGATCAATTAATCTCTGAATCCTATATCGTCTGCTCCACTAAAAATGCAGTTATCCACCAAAGACTACTATCAAGTTATACTATATCTCATAAACTATTCCAACATTAAGAGCTGTAGATCCTTTTCAGAGATGATGATCATCCAAAATCCAAGATTTATTTCACATAATCAACTCTCTTACCTCAAGCTTACATTCACTATATAGATATGACACTATGTCAAGACAGACTTCGATATTCACCAATCTGAAACACGTAATCCATCACATTACAAACAGTCAATATTATAAAACGTTCAGTCAGACTTCAAACAATCAACTGATTTAAAATTCAAGACAACAATCAGCTTTTTCAAAAAAATTTAAAATATGAAAACATTATTCAATTAACAATCTGTCTGTTTTATTCAATGTTGCCATGACCCTCAAATCGTGCAACCTTGCAGAATCCCAACTTGTCACATCCTTCTCTTCCAGAAAGGGGCGTAACACCTCTTCTGCTAACAGCCTCAGGGCTCGGACATTTTGAGGGAACTTCTTACCACACAACATTTGCAATACCCCAGCAAATGCGGACTCGAGGACCTCTACAATTCCACTGCCACTCATTAGCGCACCCGCACACCCTATGAAAGACATGAGCATGTGCATACCACAAAGCTGAGGAACGAAATCAGAAAATGATATAGGGTCATTCCAATACTACTTTGTATATAACCTGATCAGTGGTCAGCACGACGAATGATTGTCCATATTCTGTAGTCAGTCGCTTGATTTCTAACATGGTTGTAAGAACAGTATCATGATCTGTTGGCGACAAATCAATCAGGCGGTAAATACATGACGTGCGTGTCCCGTACTAGTTCAGGACTTCCTTGTCGAGCCAGTTTTGTGTTGAAGCCGTGGCCGTGGTACTCCGGTGCATGGTCACTGTTGATAATTGTTTTCAAGAATTCTACATCTTTCGCGCATTCAACAATGATATCTGTTAGCATACCTTGACAGCTAACTGTTTTAATGTTGGGGGAAAAGAACATATTACAGAATTCATATTCGTAGCCACTTTCTTGCTCCCGCTATACAATTGTGGCATCGGGTTCTGGAGACTTGCTCACTACCTGTTTGGGAATCTTGGGAATGACAACCTGGTTTTCCTCTTTCTGTCCACTTTCATTGTTTCCTGAAAATCTTGTGAAAATCATTCCCATGGCATGAGTTTGTTCTAAGCCGTTTTCTGATCATATACCAGCATTGAAGTTATCAGCTACTGATTGAAGAAGTCCCTGTCCTATTATGTCACGTAACGTGTAGTTGTCGCTGCAAGCTTTAGCTACTGATGCTTTGAAACGCTTGTATTCGTCATAAGTACTGGTACTGTGAAATGGCTTAGTTTTTATGACAGTTTTCCTTCGCACTGCATTGGCAAATGCAAGTTGCAATGAGACTGCATTCAAGCAACTTGTTACAATGCTGCTGCCTATTGTAATTGCTGCGACATCTGGTATCTTCGGATCGGACAGCAGCTGCAGCAGTGTCTAACTACAATCACGTTTTGCAGATTCCACACTAATACTGACATAGTACTTGGATTTATCCCCTGCGGGAGTTTCTTTTCGTATGGCAGCAGCCACTGGTCTGATATGTTCCGAGAGAAAGTTCTCTTCGTTGTCAGTGGAAATCAATGCATTGTGCAATGCTTCCTTAATAATATCAGGTTGGCTATTCCGGGAGATGACAATACCAACAGTTCTCCAAAATGCTCTTGCAGTTTTTGCACTAACAGTCTTCTCGATAGATGACCTCCAAAAGATGAATTCAAGGAGTGTAAAGCGACACTGCTCCATGTTTTGACTATTTCTTTCAAGCATTTCTTGTGTAACTTCCTTGAAAGCAGCATCGTCTTCTTGCGCATTAGACGCTGAGGCTTTATTTCTTGCCGCAGTAATATATCTAGCACTTGTAAATAACTTGTGGCACTACCAGTGATACCTAACATCAGCTGCATGCAAATCACTCATAGCACCTAAAATTCGTAAATGCACCTCTTCAGCTCACTTGTCTTGCCTTTTTTTCACATGCATTTAATATAATCTACTTCACATCCAACGTGCGTACTAGAAAGTAATGCTTTCATCGGTTAGGATTTTTCGGGTCTTTGCACATTCCCTACAAAGAAAGCACGCAGTTTGAAAGTCAAATGTTTGTGAATCTGAGCGTAACTGCATAGATTCCTTGTGGCCATGAAAATGCAAATTCTAACTTGCCATGAGTAGTGTCCAATATTAAAACAAATCATTTCATTAATAGGCATCCTCGCGTCCATCATTAAAAAAATGGGACCAAAAAATTTCCTGATAAACTTATGGTCATGAAAAGTAAATGATCTTTCACGAGTTGAAATAAAACAACTAACAGAATTATGATTTCGCCCTCAGCTTTGCGGAGAGTTTAGCGCGCTCATTTTCTGTGTGCGTGTTCATCAGTTCAATTTTCCCTGAGAGCTGTTGAACGGAGTGGTTTGAATCCAACTTTCCAAAACTGTAAGTGTCGTCCTTAGAATCTCACCAGCTTGCTTAGGACGTTAATAACAACTCAATCAATCAAGGATTTTGATTTCAACTCAGTAATGAATAGTGCGTGTCCATAACTGGAGAAAACTGACTTTGCCATACCGGTAATGCATAATAGATCGAAATCTTAATTGGTTTGGTCTTTTAAATACTCGAAACCATACATTTCGTAATGGATAATAGTACAGAACAACAAACGTAATCGTTATTGTAATTTCATGAATAATAAAAAAAAGTCTCCCTAAATCCAAGGTTGATTGATTTAAATGATTTAAATCAGATGATTTTTTTTTGAAAAAAAAAAAAAATCAATGATTTAATTCAAAAAGTATATATTTTTTAAAAAGTAGAAATAAAGTACAATATTTTTAATAATTTTATGGTTTGAATCATATGTAAGCTTTAAAATTCACCTTCCAGTCCTTATGTGATAATAGGCTCTTATGATGTAAACCCAAACCAAAGTGATGGACAAGTGACATTTTAATGAAGTATTTGATTTGTTCATTTCATATTACATGCGAAATTTTAGAAGTGAACGTAGGAACCCAATTCACATTATACGTTTACAATTGATATTACAAATATGTTTATTTTTCTAATACATATGAAAACAAACACACACAAAACAAAAAATCCAGTTTTGTTTACAAAGCAAAAATTGTTTCGTAACATTACCTACTTTTCATTACCAAAATGTATTTGTACCAAATTATTTAATTTCTTCACAACTTTCTCAAAAATAATTTATTGCCAATGGAAGTATAAAGTTTACTTATGTCTATGCTGAAAGATGAATATGAATAGCTCTCATTGAACTGAATTTTATCTAAGGTCTTTAGGCAAATTTGGATCAGACTGAATGGCTGATCATAGGAGAATTGGTAGTATGAAGGAAGTTGAAGGAAACGAAAGAACCCCGAGGAAACCCATGCACACGGTTTTCGTTCACCACAAAGTACACATGGCACGAGCTGGGTTCGAATCGGAGACCCCACTGACCGGAAGTGAGCGCTCTACCACTGAGCGACCGCAGCTCCAAAATAGCTCTCATACTTTATGGAATTTATTGTCATAAAATGTTCCCAATTAATAGTACAATTTTGAGAGCTAAAAACGACTGAAATGAACTCAAATAAATCATAGAAAACTTAAATTGAAACATTGCGTTTGGGAGATGTAGCGTGGAAAAAAGAAGTAATTGCGATTATAAAATCTGCAGTTACTTAATAAGAAAGGGAGACACAGGCGTCATTGTAGAAGGAAAGCTGATACGTAGAAACATAGTAAATCGTTTCTTTTTCGAACTTAATTAAGGTGTATACACCTCGGAAACCACTTCATTCATCGTGTACCAATGGAAGTAACGTAGAAGTTTCCTACATGTTGACTTTTCTTTGTGAAATGTACCATAAGTACCATATCTTCTTTCCTTTTCAGAACTTCTACAATTTGTTGTAACTGCCCATTTTTCATGGCTATCTTCTGTAGCGAGCACCACATATTTGTGAATTTTACTTTAGTGTTTACTTGCTAAGGTATTTGAAAATGTAAATCTAACTTAGTAGTTGTATCAGTGCTGCAAGTTATTTAAATCTTTTGTTTTTATTTAAATAAAAAGAATCGATATGAAATTAAAGAAAAATAAACAAAAATGATTTTTTGAAAAAATCGTGATATTTTTTTAACCTGCTTTAATCACTTAATTAACAGGATCTTTGGAAGAGTAGGTGCAACCATGGACCTAACTTCAACATCATGTCAGAAATATCAGATGAAACCAAAGACGAGCGAATAATATTGATTGGCATCAGAACATACTATATTAAATTTTCCCATGTAGGTGAAATGATTACCGCCCTTAGGAAAATCGCATTTTACAACTTTTCTCTTCTAGTGTCCATTACTGGTACATCCATTACTGGTTCGTTTACCTTACTGTTCAAAGAATAACATAATAACCTCCGACGTCATTTACTTACCCTTACATCTCTTCAATTCAAACTTCTCTATACCTGTCCGAAAATGATTTCACTTTCTCAATATTATCATCTTCAGTCATTTCCATAATCAACCCTTTAATTTGTACGAATTCAGGATGTTTTATCAAACTCATATCGCATCATCTTAATTGTTCGTATCATCTTGTCTTCTTTGGATTTACTGTTCCGCTCTTTCTTCTTTTTCACTTTACTGATCTCTGCCAAAGAATTTCTAACTTTTATCTCTTCTTCTTCCTCCAACAATCCACAACCCTGTGTTGATATCTCTTGTTCCCCTTCGTCACTTTTCACTTGTGCCATACTAGTAAACATTATACCCTGTCCTAAATGTGGGTCCACCTTCTCCCGTTCTTCCACTATCATCATTGACTCCTCCTGAGAATCATCCCAAACCACATATGGTGATAATTTCAATTCATTAATCTTTTCACCCATCTGATCTTTTAAATCTGTGAAAGCTAATTGTATCCTCCTATAAAGTTTGTGTATGCAAGCTGGAATTCTGAATATCTATCGCTGTTTCTCCAAACTTTATATACTCCTGGTATCTCTTACTTTCATAACACATAGCTGCCATGTTAGCATAACACGCTACGTTGATTGGATCTATCTTTATCGCTGCTCGGTAATGTTCCACAGCCGACAAATTCCTGTACCCGATAAGACTCATTTCCCAAAACTCTATGTGTGTTAGCATCCAATAATCTTCACAATTCTGAATCGAATCATTACTGGATTTCAAGTCACCTGTTGTTATAGTCGATTCTTCTCCACTTGTTTTGCACTTATACTTATGTTCATTCAAAATTATAGAATCATGTTCTGTGTGCACTGCTTCAATCTGCCCTTGATCAGATTTAGAACTGCACTCTTCCGTTTGAATACCTACATGAGACATTAAATGATCCGTTTGAATTCCACAATCCATTAAAGTAATCTCATCATTACTTCCAGAACTCATATCTGTAACTAAATCGAAACCGTATACTTCGTCTGTTTGTGTTTCCTTTGAAGCACTAGGAATATTCTCCAAAATAGTTAAATTCATAGAACTCCCTTAGTTACTATCTCATTTATTTGTTTTCGAACTTGACCTTCCCAATTCTTGATCTCCTCGAACATTGTTTTCATTTTTAGCTCCAACATCTCTATCACTGTTATTAAACTATGATCATTTCCTGGTAACTTGATTTTCTTTTGACTCATTAAAACTTTGGTACATTCATTGTGGCTTCCTCGTTTTCGTTTTTAGAATTGAGATTTTCTGTTACTCTGTCGAGCTTCTCCGAATTCTTTAATTGTAATACCATCCTTTACTTAATCAACTAAAGCAGGTTTTACTGAACTTCCATTTCTCCACTATGCCCATAGGTTTTCGTCCTCAAAATGACTGTTTTCATATTTGTCAGTGACAGTTCTCTCTTTTTGCTAATGCGTTTTTGCATACTGTAAGAATTTCCAAAAGTTCTTTTAATACTGTTTGGTCAATTCTCTTCTCGTATGCTCTTCCTATTCCTTTTAATCTCTTCATTAGTATCTATTCTTTGTCTATATTTCCTTTCAGACTTAACCCCTGATCTTTAATCAGTTTTTATGTAGTAGTAGTAGTAGTTGCTGGGTCTGTGTATAAAAATGCATGTTATATGGTCCGTTTGGTCTCTTGTTTAGTGTAACGTCCAGGAATTTAATCCTAGTTTGGCTCGACTCAAGTGTGAACTCGAGTTCTCCTGCATTCTTCTGTAAATTGTGTATCAAATTGTAGTTGTTCTTTTTCTTTTGTCCCAGGAAATATTCATAAAACGTCACCAGCACTTCTGTAGTCAAGTGTAGGATTTATCAGTCAAAATAAGATAGACCTATCGCGCATACCTATTTTCGTCTGCGCTAAGAAGCATGTGATTTTGAAGCCTGCCGTTAGGTGACACTAGCGATTACCTTCAGTCGCTGGTTCTTTCCACTAGTAGCCACCAGAGCTACCAAACGGTAGGATTCAAAATCTCGTGCTCTTTAGCAAAAACCCATCAATTTTAGCGCAGACGAAAACAGGTAAGCAGTATAAGTCTTTATTATTTAGTCCATGATATATGTTGACATAGGCTACAGAAACAGATCCTCCAGTAGCCGTGCCTTTCTTTTGAAGGAATCTGTTGTTGCCAAAACTAATGTAATTATACATTAGAATTTCCAGACTCCTCTTAACATGTACGCTTCCTCATTGCAGGCTGCAGTTAGTTAGCCATTCTTGTCTGAACCTAAAGTAGTTTAAAACTAGTTCTATACCCCTTGTACTTTCTATACTTAAATGCATAACTTTTCGGATTTTCCTCAGAAAATCTGAAGTGTCTTTAATCCATTCAGGTAGAGTAGGTAATAATTTGATGAGAAAATGTGTTAAGTATTTATCAAAATAATTTGTTGGACAGTCTCCGATCTTGGTTGCTTGTGTGTAAGAGGTAAATCCTCGCAAATTTTGCATTAGGGTTGATTAATCTCTCTCTTTGTAATTGTTTTGTGCTCCAGCGTCTACAGGTTGGTTTTCAAAGCAGATTACTTTCTTATCTATCATTTTCATTATTTTTCTATCATTTTTGTGTACTATCTGAAGGAGGTGTTATATTTCAGTTGTAGCAACACTGTCTGTGGGTTTTATAATATCTTTCCTTGATTTAAGTGCGTTTTTTGCACGTCTTTGCTGTAAGGTCAGGTTTGGTTTTGTATTGATTTTGAGTTTTCTCACCTGTAGATGGCCATTGTATACTCTTTATACAATGGAGGGATTTTTCTGGTTCCATTTAACTTCCCTGTGACTTTGAGAGGGCCATTTTGTATAACTGTAAATTTGGTTTTATTTCACATAGTTAATCCCTCTGTTAATACCTGTCCAGTTCTCCCTGAAAAAAATTCACGGCCTTGATGAGGGCCAAAATATTCGTTTGCGTGGGGCAGAACGAACGACCCTTCTTTAAGAATCTTGTGTGTAGTTAACTTCTTTGTCAGGTTATAAATGAGGGATCCATACGTTTTGATTTTCATGGTTTTTGGTCCGCTTCTTTTCCTCTTTGAAATTTATTTATGGCCTTTAGACATTCCAGACTATGCCTGGGATATGGTTTGAGTGAGGATGTTGGAATATAATTGATTAGAGTCTAATTAGTAGGTACCATCCCGGCATTTTCCTGGTGTGGCAAAGGAAAACGATTGAAAAAGTCAGGATGGTCGGCCGCTTGGGATCGTTCCCAAGATCTTCCAATTGCTAAGCCAACACTCCACCAACTGAGCTGCGGCCGATTGTTTTTTTTTTTTCTTCTTCTGTACAACTTGCGGGTGTTGTTGTTTTGAAAATAATGTTTTCATTTTTTATAAGGTTTTGTTTGGGTGAAAGACAGTTTTCGCTTTTCTTTGTGGCCTCCAAACCAAAGCAATGGCTTTACAATCTTCCAAAGTGAATTTCCGTTCTTCTTCCAATCCGAACTGTATGTAGTGATTGATAACATCTTTATTGATATTTAATTTCGCTGTTCGCAAAATAACTGTGATGTTTTCTTCGAAATTAGCTGGTATTTTGTTAAACTCAACCAACTTCTTGTGGAGTCTTATTGTCTACTATCGTATTCCTTTCGTGATCTTTGGCTTGTAGAGCTGAATAAGGTGTCGTTTGTGTACCAGCTTGCGCAGTGTTCTGAAGCATTCTTTCTTCACCTCTCTACCTATAGTTCGGCCTAGAGGGAACAGCTTCGCCCCTGATGGCTTGCTGGGGGCTTCCTGATGAGTTCGACCTCGCTAGTTCGCTTCTCTCTTCACTGTTTCCTTGTTTTCCAGCCACCATGTTCTGCATGCATGTAGTCCAAGAAATCGTTCAACTCCGGCAGACCCATGGAGTTCAAAGAGAAACCGATAAACTTGACAAAAATCCACTAATGTAGTCCATAGAAACCAACCTGGTGAAAGACGTAGACATCCACATATTAAGGCGTAAACGTAGACATAGACGTAGATTAAGGCCTACTGTTCTACATAGCAACCTGACACTTAACAGTGCTGTCACTGGTTCCTGAAAGTACATAAGCAAAAAAATACACCAAAATTAATAAAGGGCTAAACAAAATAATTAAGAAAATAAATTATATAACTCCACATATAAATAACATCCTTAATTGCTTGGCAAACACATATTTAGTTACCACTCAACTTACGCAGCGGCTACTTTGCGGTGCCCATCCAAAAATAAAATCAACCTAAAACTGCGTTTATATGCTCAAGCGGCGTCTATTCCTTCAATTGTATTCCCTTCGGCCTTTCCATAGCACCCGCAATCTTTCAAAAAACCATAAACACAGTGTTCGGTTTGTTAAAATAAAAAGTAATGGCAGCATACCTAAACAGTCTTTTAATATGGTCTAACTCATATCCATAAATGTTAAAACAACTTAAGCTTGTCTTTTAAAAAACTCAAAAAGCAAAACTCAGGTTAAACTCTAAAAATAAAAAAATGCCGTTTTTGCTTTATAAACACCCAAATACTTAAATTTTTAGCCAAACAATCAAAATTGCAATCGAATCCAAAAAAAATTAAAGCAATTGCTCAAATACCCTATCCAAAAACAGTTAAAAACGTTAAGTCCTTTCTTGGCGCGGTCAATTTCTTTCGGCGTATCATAAAAAACTTCTCTACAATAGCTAAATCACTCACCAAAGCTGACACCCTTTTTAATTTTAGTAATAAAAAACAAGCTTTCAATTCTTCAAAAAGAAAAGCATTATGTAAGCAGCCAGTATTAGCAATTTTTAACCCCAAACTACCCACAAAACTTCACACAAATGCCGCAAAAAGTGGCATCGGGGCAACCTTAATGCAGGTCAAAGCAAGCGTTAAACACGTAATTGCATATTTTTCAAAAACGTTAACGGCCCCAAAACGTAACTATAACATTCAAAAAAAAAAAAAAAAAAATCTTTGGCCTTAGTTTAAGCTATGTCTCACTTTCATCAGTATCTAGCTAATATCAAGTTTATAATTTACTCAAAAGTTTTATAAGTTCACAATCAGCCCTTCACAAAAGCTCACCAAAAATTTAATAAAACATTCTTAGCAGCAAAAAAACAATATTACTAGTCAAAAATAGCGGCCAATATTCAATCTTACTTACATAGTTATAAAAATATATAAAAAAAAAGAAATGATAAAAATACTACCCGTAAACAAGGTTTACTCTGTCCCTTGAAATTTAACCATACCTTTAAAAAAATATCCCTTAATATTTTAGGGCCCGTAAAAAAAATAAAAGTTTCCGGTACATAATCATAGCTTGGAAATATCTAAACCACTTTATCATCGCAAAGCAAACAATTACGACAAGCCAAGTTTGTGCATTCCTCATTAATAATGTGTACACTATATTTAGTCTACCTAATACTATATTAACCAACTTAAGCTCAAACTTTACGTCTAAATTAATCCGTAAGCTTACGTCAGTGTGCAAGTTAAACAGCACTTCACTACAAGCTATATATAATCCATCAACTAATAATATATATAAAAATAAAGTTAAATTAATCAATTCTTTCCTTCGCAAATACATAAATAAAGCTCAAAATAACTAGTTAAAATTTTTAAAATTGTGCTCTTTGGCAATTAACTACAGCACACACAATAAGCTAAGCCTATCACCATTTAAAATCCTCATAGGGCATAAGCTCACATTTCCAAATAAAATTCCGTACAAATCTCAAAACCCTACCATCCAAAACTTTCTAAAACAAATAAAAATTGTACACAAGCTAGCAAAAAAAAAATTTGCTCTTATTTTAGCAAAATCTAAAGCCTACACAAACAAAAAACAAATTAATGTAACATTTTCACCTAAAACTCAAGTCTTAGTTCGTATGTATCACAAAAAACCGGGCCTATCAACAATACATAAAGCCTTACAAAATTTTACAAACACGTCCAAACAATGTATATGTAATAAAACAAATAACAAAAAAAATCGCAAAATAACAATAAATGTTGCAAAGTTAAAACTATATTACCCACCAAATAAATTTCGTACTGTACAAAAACACAAACATTAAAAAACACGCAAAATAAACATTAAAAGCTATTCTATTGTGTATAGTGTAAATAACTTTTATTTAATTATTGTATATTTTTTTTTGTGTGTTAAAAACAAAAAAAAGCTGTTAATGTGTGTGTGTTCCTCTTGTATAAAGAGCTACCTGTATCGCCTCCGTAAGTCCACTCATCTGGCCATATACTTTTTTTTTCTCCAAATCCTCTATATTTTCAGTTTAAAAACATTAAATGTCATCAAAATTGTTAATTCGTCGCGTCTAGGTTACACACGTTCTACCAAAAAAACAAAAAGCCACTATATTCAAATATAACAATAAACAATCATGTCCCTCAATGTCACGTACTGTAGTAACGCGTTAAAAACTCCTAAATAAACAAAATAAAAAAGTGTATAAACATCAGTTTTAAAAAAATCAAAAAAATAAAGTACACAGCAAATAACATAAATTAAAGTTTATATATTTTTTTCTTCCTTTCTTTTCATTACAAGAAAAACATATATCCCTTCCGCGTTTAAAAAAAATGTAAGTACACTCCTAAACATAACCGTAGCACCCTAATTCCTTCAATCATCTAAGCAAAAAGGGATCAACCCTCCTAATTAAAAGATTCCTACGTGTCGGACCCCCCGTCCACAAGATTTTGATGTTTTAGGTTGATTAGGATATTGTGGTTCTTTCTGTACATGAGGAACTAACAAATAACTTGTATTATCCTCATCGCCGCGGACAGAAGGCCAAGTCTCCTGTTTTGCACTAGTGGTCGCGGGAGCTGATAATGTAGCTAATACTTTACTTGGGTTTGCGATTTTACAAGTGTGAGGAATTGCAAGTCGCGAGGGGTGTATGTCAATGTTGTATTTTATAAACTGAGTTTGTCGACATTGCAAACACGGAAGTGTTGCTAGTTTGTTCAACTTCTGTGTTAATTTGCTTTTTCCGATAAAAGGCATGTTGACAAACTTAACTTAAACAACCCACAAAAATCACACAAAACATAGTAATTATATTAAACCTAATTGCTAACATGCAAGAAATAAAATCAACAAACACAAAGATAATACATTTTATGAAACATATTTTAACATCCTTTTCTCTCTGTTTTAAATTTGCTGCTTTTTTTTTTACCACTGACCAGTGAAATATTGGATATTTCAATTTGATTTTATTTGATACTCGGAGCCTCCACCATTCTTTTGTGGAGGTACATTTTAGAGAAGAGTAAAACCAAGTTTGCGGGCGTAATAGCAACTTTTTTTTAGGTTTTAGGGGTTTTAGAGGTTTGAGCAAAATTGGTACATGACTAAACTTGCGTGGTTAACCAGCGGCAAATTTGCCTTAAAGGAAACAGCTGTTAAGAGAGAACACACTAAAATACATTTTTAATGCAGTTTATTACAAGCTAATAAGAATAAAGTAGGTGAAGGATAATTACATAATGGAAGTACGTTAACAAATTATTATAATGAACATTTTTTTTTTATTTTGACTTGAGTTTAATGATTAATAAAATATAACATTAATGAACTTTTTTGTTAACTTTTTTTTAGCAATTATTGTACGATTAATTAACTAATACTAAGAAATATTTTAGCAAACAACAGACTACCTATTTTGTAATTCCATTGCCAAAAGTTGAAGTTAATGCAAACAATTTTTAACTAGGCAACTTTTTTGTGAAGTGGACCGATACGACTGTATAAAGACGTGAAAGTAAGACATGCTACATGTCGCAATGCAAAATATGTTTTATGTATGAACTTTTTTAAAGTTTTAAAATTTAATTGACTAACCTGTCGATTGTAGATTTTTAAAGTCTTTACTTTGGTTGCAACTAACACAGTGGTGTCGTTTCAACGGTGTGGCTGGTAAGTGTTTTGAAACTTTTGTCCCTAGGTGTTTATATGAGGTCGTTTCGACACGCCTAAGTTTGTTTACTTTGGAATGTTTTAGAAAGAATTTTATGAACACATAGCCCTTACGTAAAAGCTCGTGATTTTGTTTTGGAACAATTTGACAGGAACTGAGGAAGGATGTTTGGGTAGTTGAGTAACGAGTAAGGTTATTTTTAACTACAGTTTGTCTGCTATGATTGTTTTATTAGTTTTATTGATTTTATTTAGCCTTTGTTCATGCTGCTTCCCTTAGATACTTATCGTTGTTTTTTAAATTTTGCAAAACAGCAGAAATTTTATGTATAATCAGACCACATTGAGGCCAAATTTTTTGTACAGCTTATGCTGTTATTTATTTACGAATTTTAGAAAACTCGATATGTCTACGCAGGGAAATGACAATGTTTTAGGCTTTTTACAATTTTTTGTAATACACTTTTTTTAAATTTGTTACTTAGCATAGAGTCTCGCTTTATTTGGGCAATTAAATTAAGGTAAGCAAAATCCAAAATTAAGGTTTTGGTAAAACAAAAATTTAACCCCGCAACAGTACTGTATATTAGTTAAAATGAAAAAAAAAAAAAAAACCTTAGTCTCTGGTTTGAAATTTGTGTCACCTGCAAAAATCTGGTAGGAGCTTCGGACAGCAAAAGAGGCTTGAGACAGGAGGGGAGGTGTAAGGAAACGTAATAAATGTATCTATGCGTCCGTAACATGTAAGTGTGTAAGGGAGACTTCTTTTTTTCGCTCTCCTCACTTCCGTCAGGGAACAGCGAGAAAAATTGCACCTCGGGCAAGAACTTTTTCTTCTGCTTGACGTGAATGGCCTTGGAATCGGAACGAAGCTAGCCGAAGATGCACGAAAGTACCTCAGCACCTAGACTCAAATGTGGATAGAGAAGGAAGAAAATTCATTCATACAATGAAGATTGAAAACCTCATTGCTTGTTTCGAACCACCGAGACAGGGGTGGGGGCTTTGTGCTTTTGGAAACTAGACATGTGACCAGCAAACACGACAAACAGCTTGAGCGACTCGGCAACCCAAAAATAAATGTGACGCTTTGCATATGAATAATGAAATCATCTTAGCTCGACCTGGGGCGTGCCTAGGTCCTCAGTAAGCAAATAAACAAAGAATAAAAAAACTTGCTTCTTTGTCTTCACAAACAAATAGTGCAAAAAAGGTATTTTTGCCGACTTATATCTAGTATCCAGTTCAAAGACGATTATCAAGGCACAATTTGGGGATATAAAAAATGCAGAGGACTAAACCTGCTTGAAAGGATCTACGGCATAGACGGCAGCACACTAAAAGTGTTGCAAAGGAATTTAGCAGATTGATCACACGCGTACTTAGCACAAAATGATGTAAGCACATTTGACTGAAATCACCACTCCGAAATTTTCTGAGATTGGCCCATGCAAATTCACTTATAAGCAACACATGCATCGACTCCACTCTTAGGCCGTCTAAAAAGGCATAACATTCATACATAAATATTGAATAAAAGACGAACGAAAGAATCAAATATATAACGAGAAGATGCCAAACAAAAATTTTCTCTATTAACAGTCTAGTCGCTAATGAAAAAAAAAAACAGGCTGTCAAGATGTACTACGAAATTGGAATAATTGCCGGATCAAGCACACTAACAAACACTTGTAAAAACCCATAAGCTGCCTGAGGTTCAAAATTACTTGAGACGCGAAGTTTTTTGAACTCGAAAGGTTACACAAGCGGTTCCCGTAAAAAAACTGACATGTATATGTATTAGCCTAGTTGAAAATATCTGGAACTTTGCGGAATATAAGAGGCAAATTCACCCACAGGAGGGGGGGGGGTAATTTCAGGGAGGGCATTCCCCCGGCCCACCCCATGAATTCATCTCGATGGCTGTCATCCTCAGTGAGATTTTCTACAATTCACTAAGACAAGTTCAATTTACTTCCTCATCCTCTTACCTTGAATTATATTTTTTTATTAAAGAAAGGACCCGGGTGGAAACGACAGGGGGAAGGAACTAACACTTGGCTGGTGGATAGAGCGCCAGGCGCTTACGGTGTTGCCAGCTTTCCTCCCCCACTCTCTCTCTCTCTCATCCTCTGTGTGTGTGTCTTCTCTGTTGTTTGAGTGTGGCAAAAAGATCAGTCGTGTTTTCGAGACAATATATATTGTGTATTGTTTGTTATTCAGGGAAGTCCGGAATTTGAGGGCTGTGGCCGGAGAAATATACTAAGAGTCGCGAAGCTAATCAAAAACTGCAATATTGTATGTTAATATGGACATTTGAAGTAAATTTTATATTTGTTTCATAATAGCACTCTTGAGCGTTCATAATGAATAATAGCTTAGTTGTGATAATTTAATTCAAAGTTATTGCATCTTAAGAAATATCATAGCAAGTACGGTAAGTTATAACGGCTCAGCATTCTTAAATGAACCTAAAATTGCTACTATTTGTTTAATTTTCAAAGAGGAAGTAGTTTTATATAAAACACAACTTTAAGATCAATTTATACCTGAATATTTTTTTCTTAGGTTGACACTCAAACCATCCACAAATAAAGAACCGGGCTTTAGATCTCGGTAAGACATGTCCCGAATTTCGACTGAAAAAATATGATCACCAAACCTATAATAGAGACAATGTCCACTCTCGTCTCATCTGCTCTTTTTACCTGAATTTATGTTCGCCGATGTATTTTATAGGTCAGACTTGTGATCGCCGTTGACCGTAGATACCAGAACACTTATACTGCAATACATTGTCCACTTTTGGAGTGAAGAATTGGCTCTGAAAATAACTGAAAGAATGATCCAGCATTCGACTAGCAAAACTGAGTATTTGATGTTATTATAGCCTTTTTGCAAGTTTGGTTCAGTAGGGCAGTGTAGAGAATATTAGAAGGAAGTAAGACAGAGTCTAATTTGAAGGTACTATCCCAGCAATTGACTGGTGTGTTGAGGAAAACCATGGAAAACTCTGTCAGGATCGGCGGTCTCTCGGATTGTTCCCAGAACCTTCCAATTACTAAGCCAACACTATACCAATTGTGCTACAGCCGCTCGGTAGGTAAAACTAAGAAATGCTATTGGGAACATCAGACAGATTGATGGATCTCCGGATTTTAAACAAGGAGTTTCCGATTGCGAAGTGAGCACGAAACAACAGCGATACCTCTCTCGATTCGTATAGTTAACCGGTGTACGGACAATATAAACTAATTGGTATTGTATAAGTACCCAACTTCCAACACAAATCTAACGTAGACATTTTGAATTATCTTGACTTAAAAAACATGGACACACGAAGAAAACTAAATTACTTAAAATTTCTTTATAAAATAATGCAAGGCACACTCAGAACAAACGACCTTCTTCCACTTTTTAACCTAAGAGTACCCAGACAAAATTCTCGTTCACAACATCATTTATACCTCTCAAAACCGAGATTGTGTTTGGTCTAGCGATCTCTTGTATATAGATTATCACATTTTTACAATACTCTTCCTTTGCCACCAATACTCTTCCTCTGCCAGACAAATGTACTACATTTTATTCCTAGAGAAAAGAAACGACCGAGACGACGTCCAAAGGCAAGATGGGTAGATGAAATCAAGCGTTTTTCAGGAGCTACATGGATGAGGATAGCAACAGACCGAGATATGTGGAAAGAAAAGGGGGGAGGCCTTCATCCAGCTACAATTGGGGGGTAGGCAGAGTTGTGAAGGTTTCTATAGGTTTTTAGAGATAAACATTTTAAAGTTGGGGAGGAGTACTCAAGAATTTGAAGGGGTTACTGGCAGAATCCCTGAACAAGGAATATTCTAGGGACAATTCCCCACTCAAACGGGGAATATACCTATTTTGTATGGTCGCATTCCCCCAGTTCCTTTACGAAGTAATTAGACCTCGGGAGCTAGCAATTTTCTTTTAATATGTCATAGGCAACCCCATGACATAGGCAACACTTGTCATGTTAAAAGAAGAAAAGGAACCAATGTCCTCCCAGCGAAAATCATTAACGTATTTGCTTATTTTCAGTTTGAAAGGAATTAAACTCTATAGGTTTATATCACATTTACATAGATACATTTCATTTGATCGGAATAGAGGCCAACAAAAGTCTATTTGCTATCTTTTAACATAGCAAATAGACATTTGTTCGTGCATGCGTTCTCAATTAATGAAAATAGGATTTAAATTAATCTTCTCTCATAAAATTTTAAACAAGTTTCTTTACTTTTTCTGTTTAATTTTGGAGCATAGATAAATCACAGCAGAGTGAACAAAATGAATACACGCTATTCACTTTTCGAATGCGCTTTTAAAATATTCATACGCATAGTTATTTCTTATGTCTAACACACAACACAGTCACACACCATTTGTCAATCACAACGCGAACGGAGAAAAAATATCGCAGCCGAATTAGGAAATAACATGTGGCAGCAGTGTGTATGACGTTTGACTAACCATTCAATGAAGCGACTTTCCCTTCTTGTTCATAGGCGGGCAAAACAGAAGATAGAGGTCCAAAGTCTCCCTATTACCAGTATAGTGTTCACCGAGCAATATAGCTCTGCTGGTAGAGCGTTGGCTTTGCCTTCGGGAGGTCCTGGGTTCGATTCCCGAATGTAGGACAAAATCTTCCCTGGATATAAACGCCCATGAACTGGACATAATGCCCATTACCTTTACACAATTAAAAAGAAATCTTACGTAAACAAAAGCCGCGCATAAATAAATAAATCAGTAACTTACATGACAAAATAAAACCTTATTTACTAATGCAGCTAATAAATCTAATTTTTAGCATTTTTTAAAAGTGCTTTTTTATTTGAAATCTTGTGTGCTGTCAAACAATGTTTTCGATTAGTAACAGAAATTCGCAATGATTTAAACAAAGTATCTTAGCAGTAAACTGTCATATCAAGTTTTGAAGTAAATTTTTAAAGCTGAATATTGGCTGGGTTTTATTGTGTTCCTTTTTTTGGTGGCGGGGGGAAGAGTCTACTTATTGATAAAAGCGCATGAGAAACAATACCACATATATTCAGTGGCGGTTCTAGAGGAATAGAACTTGGGAGGGGGAGCTCTCAACGTTGCATATTATATATATATATATATAAAAAGTGTTTCTATTTTGATTCTGTCCGTACTCTACATTTTCTTTCCTCTTTTGCCTTCCCACCATTCGTTACAATGCGTTTTTCAGTACAAGCTCTTCTCAGACAATGACACAACAAATGTTTGTTTTTGTGGGTGGGTGTAATACACATTAGTCATTTTCAGTCATTTTTTTTAAATTGCATATTAATTCTCCTTAGTTATATGTATGAAGGAAATATGTACGTTTAAAACCTTTTTCAGTGTAAGAAAACAATAATTAGTTGAAGCAAAAAAGTGAACATTTTAATATTTTTCATCAGTGCATGGAATTTATGGAATTTACAGAGGGAAACTTATAGTTAACTGCCAAATTTACACCGGATAAAATTACTTGATTGGATTTTACACTACATAAAACGGTATTAAGAGTCCCTCTACACACACACACTTAAAAATCTATAAATACCACACTGGATATATTGTATAATTCAACACCAATTTAGACCTAAATAAGATTATTAAAAAAAAAGCAACAAAGATTTCAACTTTTTATTTGTAGGTCAGACTAGAATTTCCGATATTATTTTTATAGTAAGAAGTAAGTCGGACAACGGTTAGCGTTCTGTCGTTTTCGGTATAAGCTACTGGTGGTATAATTTCGAAATAACACCGCATTGTCTATAAGCAATAAATTAAATTTTTAGATGATGTGTGGTCTTCCCTTTGTTACAACGTTGTTGATAGTGCAGACTTCTAAAAGGTTTTAAAAACAAAAAAATACTGTGTTACATAACCAAAAAGCAATAAAATAACTACCTGAAACTTATTCTAAGAAATTAAAAAATCGTTTAAAACTCGACAAAACGCAGTTTCTAACATACACTGTGACTCCTTCCCCCACCCCATGTTTATAGAAGCAGCTTATCATGGTACTTCATTTCATGTTCAAGAATCGATAACATTAAACTTCTTGCAAAATAAATATTAATTATATTAAATATTTCAAGACAATTGAGGATATTAGTTTATCTTCACTGCAAAAAACTGGGAGGGCCCAGGCCAATGATTTCTCATTGGAGATATTTTTACACTCTTGGTAGTATACAATACCAAGCAATCAACTGATTAAATATTCTTACCTATTATTAACGTTATCTTCCTGTTGTAAGTTGCTGGAAGAGCTGCTAGGTTCTTTAGCGATGTCAACTTCCTTTACAGCACTCGAAGAGCTATTGTCTTCATTAACGATATGTTGAACTACGACATCTTCCAAGTTCAGTGTAATCGCATTTACATAATCACATTCGAGTTTACGCCTTTTCCAAAATACACGACATGTTTGTGAATGTTTACTCCATTTTGTTTTTAGTTTGTGATAGAGGTCTTCTAGTTTTACCCATCACAGCAGAGAAAAAAATAACGCACCGGACAGTAAAAACCGAGTTAGCACCACTGAAATTCTCCTGTCGTTATGGGCAAGTGTCGTCGCAGTTCGCATCTGATTCGCATGGCGGCGCTAGTGAACGGTGGGGAATTCAAAATGATTGACTAATGTAACAAGCTTTTTACTTTTTTCGGAATGGGTATACTTTTTAAAGTAAACAACTATTGCAGAAAGAAAAGGCAATCTTCACTCTTTGCAATGAATGCCATATATTACATAGTAAACAAATTCACCATTTTAATATAACAAAAAGTAGAAAATCAGTGTTACATTATTTTGCATAAAACTGTTGCAATCGAACTGCGCACCTCTTCAGAAAAAAGCGCATAAAAGTTCATGTAATGCAAAAGAAACTTTGTGAAATTATTCATGTCACTCAGGAAAGTGTAGGGAATCATATATTTTAGATTCGATGTTCTTGCTTCGTTAGTTTAGTAGAAAAGTATAAACAAAAATGTTTAATTAATTAATAATTACTCTCTATAATAATCATTTAGAAACGTTATAAATAGCATCATTATCACTTTTTCAATAAAAATAATAACGATATATATGCTATTTTATAACAGTTTAAAACGGCAAATGTCCCCTTAAGACTTCATTTCAGAGATATACTTACATAAAGTTTTGCAAGGGTGATAAGTGATATCGGTGTCTGAAGCATTACCACTGGAGAAAATCAGCGAAAGTGAAAGAACATGGACACTGTAGGTCACCGCTAGTATGCAGAAATGTCAGAACAGGTGCTCGAAAATGTCTCCATTAACGTCCAAACACGTGCGGGCCCATATTAGTAATGATTGGGTACATTGACGCAGTGCTTCCCTGTTATTATGAAGTTCGTCCGCTGCAGCCTTTATACGAGCCCGAAGATCCTCTGGTGTGTTCACCGTACGTTCGTACATTTTTATTTTAGCCAACCTCAAATACCATAGTCCATGGGTGTTGAGTCTGGGGATCTAGGAGGCATTGAACTTTGCCAACGCGCCCTATCCACCGGCCTGGGTATTTTGTGTTAAGGAAGCGGGCCATATTGCGCGTCGAGGGGCATGGTTCTCCGTACGGTGAACACACTACCCTTCGGGCTCGCATAAGGGCTGAGCGGACGAACTTAGTCTCAACAGGAAAGCACTGCGCCAGTGTATCCAATCATTACTAATGAGGGCCCGCAAGTGTTTGGAGGTTAATGGAGGCATTTTCGAGCACCTGCTCTGACATTTCTACATACCGACGGTGGCCTACAGTGTCCATGTTCTTTCACTTTCACTGATTTTCTCTAGTGGTAGTGCTTCAGACACCGATATCACGTATCACCCTCGCAAAACTTCATGTAAGTATATCTCTGAAATGAAGTCTTAAAACCTGTACGTTTATATAAACTTTTTTGCTGTACTAGTCATGTACAATCCCCAGAATATTTACCTTTCCTCCTGAAACACCCT
This sequence comes from Lepisma saccharinum, assembly GCA_022664845.1. Lineage (NCBI taxonomy): Eukaryota > Metazoa > Arthropoda > Insecta > Zygentoma > Lepismatidae > Lepisma > Lepisma saccharinum. The sequence goes on from JAGDQP010011651.1 coordinate 25,935, forward strand.
GTATATAAAAGTTGGTAGAAAAAGGTACTTACGTTACAGAATTAAAAGACAGGCGTACACGAAACAAAAACAATAGAAAGGCGGTAACGTTTCGCAGAAACGTGTTCATATGAGAGAAGATGGACAGAGAGTACTAGTGCAGGACTAGTGCTAAGGACTCACCATGTTGCCTAGGATATGTACTTTAGATTTTTATTTAAAGTACATATCCTAGATACAGAATGTGGTAGCCGTTTCGCACTTGGAAGTAACATAGAAAATAGCAGAAACAAGATAAGCAACATTACAACAAAATATCAAAAACAGAAGAACTCTAGTATGAACAGAAACAAATATAATAGATATAAGAAACTACAATAGATCTGATATTAAGATCATTTTCACAGTGTTTCATAAAGGTAGTTTAGGGAAGATAAAAGTCAGGAGGGTTATTCAGTGAGTGATAAAATGCGAAGAATCTGATTAAGAATGATTTCTTTTCTAAAGATAACCTTGGAATTCTAATGTAAAAGGAGTCAAATGCAACTACTATTAGCTCTCATTATACATAACTGAAACAAAGGGAGAAGATCATTTGTGCGGACATTACCATTCATTGTATATGTATGTTTGTGTTTGTCGTAGTAGTTAGTTTATTTTCTTTCAACATATTTATATATGGTATATTGCCTTTTTTCTAGTACTACACGTCAGTCTAAGAATGTAACTGATAAGTGCCTCATCTATCTTGTGGCTTTGACGTTTTCGATTTTTCATAATTTTAAGACATATGTGGTATAGATGATAATATTTTTATCGGTGCTGCGAGCTTTGGCTCTAAGGAACCCACTCGGACTAAAATTTCAACAATTTCAGGTCGTTTACAAGGTGACTGATAATTATATCCACGAAAATCAGCATCGTAATACTTCAGGTGATGCTATCATTATTTATTATGTCAATTTTTTCTACATTTATCACACTAATAGTATGATATTGTGTTTCAGCACGCAACGCAGGTGCTGTGATACATAGTCATTCCAAGGCAGCGGTAATGACAACGCTTTTATATCCTGGTAAAGAGTTCCGTGTTACTCATTTGGAAATGATAAAGGTAATAAAATTCTTTCGTTGTGTAAAAGGAGCTTTATTTTGTATGGCCGTTCATGGCGCGTGCGTATCGCACAGGGAATAGCACTACCTTTTACTACAAAGTAACTCCACTCTTCTACTTAATAAGTGCGTAATATATATATATATATATTTTTTTTTCCTAAGTGTGGCAGTAGAAATATTTGGTAGGAAATTGGAGAATTATTAAATAGAAACCATGCCTTCAAATACTTCATTCCGCAACGAGTGGTTGGAAGAGAAAGATTAGAATGGTTATGTGATTGGAGTGTGATGTACAAAGAAAACAGTTTAAGGCTGAATGTTGGATTTATAAAACAACTAATGATATTCATAATGCTGGTAACAACAAGTATTAACAACGTGCATCAGTAGTTAAAGACAAACTGTTGCTAATGCGGTTTCCTCTAAGACAGTGAATCTCTTGGTTAGAACAGAAACAGCTGCACAATGGAGCATTGTAGATGTGGATAAGGTTACGAAAACTGGAAAACTTTGTGCTGTGTGTATAGGTATTCATCCAGCAGATTAACAACTATAATAAGGATTTGAACCAATGCCCACAGATCTACCATCTATTTATTGATACGTAAACAAGGAATCGTTAAGCATATTTAGAAGTTTATAATGTTCATCTTGTTCTTACAACAGGAGGATGCTCCTATATATACAAACCATATGTTGAGTACATCTGTTATCGTCAGCAGATAATGAATCCGATATAAATTACAATATATCATCTCATGCAGGGAAAACTATACGATATGCATACATTGATGAAAACGACTTGACGACCATTTGTTTAGATCGTATGCGACACAAGACAAACAAGCATCTTCTACAAACAATGAAAAGTAAAGAAAAACCGATTACAAATAATCAACGATGATTCGAATTACGCTCCTATGGAAAACAAAAGTAATATTGCCAAGACATTACCACAAAGATTATGAAAGTACAATGATAATGCCTTACGTAATTTTGAACGTTGGAAGTCGTGAAATCAAATTATTTCATTCTTGTGAGACAAATAACATACGCGAGGTAAGACAAATACCATAGAGATCTATAGAAAGATGTAAACTCGTTAAGAAAAGGTTACCAACCAAGGTTAGGGATGATTAGAAACGAACATGGAGATCTTCAGGCGGATCCGACTAAAATTCTCGATGTATGGAAAGGCTATTTCGACGAGCTTCTTAATGTACACACCAGAGAACAAACGGAGGAGTTTGAAATCCATATCGCAGAACCGTGGATACCCGAAACAAGTGAGATTGAGGTCGAATTTTCGATAAAGAAATTGAAACATTTCAAACCACCAGTGATTGATAACATCCCAGCCTAACAAATTAAAGCGGAAGGAACAGCACTAGTCAGTGAACTACATAAATTGATATGTGCTGTATGGAGAAAGGAGGAGCTTCCAAAGGAATGGAAAACTCCAGTAATAGTTTCGATTTACGAAAAAGGCGATACATCTGACTAATAATTACCGCGGAATCTCTTTTCTGACTAATAATTACCGCGGAATCTCTTATCTTCCAACATGCTATAAAGTGTTAAGTAATAGCCCGCTAAAACGCTTCAGCATATATGTAAAATAATTGAAGATCACCAATTAGATTTAGAAAAAATAGATCTACCTTGGATCAGATTTTTGTCTTGAGACAGATAGTAGAGAAGTGGAAATACAATGGGACGGTTTACCAGTAGTTCATAGATTTTTAAAAAGCATATGACTCTATGTAAAGGAAAAAACTATACAGTATCCTGTTACAATTAATTTGAAATTCCGAAAAAACTTGTTCAGCTAGTAAGGATGTGTATCAGTGACCCCATAAACAGAATACATGTAGGTAATAATACGTTATATAGTTTCGAGATTCGCAACGGTTTGAAGCAGGGTAATGCCTTGTCACCCGTACTGTTTAACTCTGCGTTAGAATACGCGATTCTAGAAATAAAAGAGGGACTAATTTTGAATGGCTTAAATCAACTCTTCATATACGCTGATGATGTAGATTTAATAGGGGACAATATAAATGCACTAGAAAGTAACACTAATGTTTTAGTAGAAGCTTGCGATAAGATAGGTCTAAAGGTGAACATAGAGAAAACAAAATACATCATGACACGCCGAAACACAGAGGATGAAGGAAACAGATACATAAAAATTAAGAATGAGATCATAGAGAAAGTAAATACATTTCAATACTTGGAAGCATATGTAACTAGCAAGAACGAAGTCACGAAAGAAATAAAAATCGCTTAACATCGGGCAACGCATGTTTTTATTCAGTCAAGAAATTCCTAACCTCGCGATTAATATCAAGAAAGCTGAAATTAAAAATATGCAGAACGATTTATTCTGCCGATAATACTTCACGGTTGCGAAAGTTGGAAAACGACTCTGGCAGCTAAACATAAAACATAAATTACGTGCGTTTGAAAATAAGGTTTTGAGAAAGGTATACAGACCAAAACGGGACGAGCTGACCGGAGAATGGAGGAGACTACATAATGAAGAACTCCACAGATTGTATGATTCACTCGATATTATAAAAATAATGATATCACGAAGGCTAAGATGGGCAGGGCACGTAGCTCGGATGGGGGAAAACTAAGATTATATTTCATCTTGGTTGGTAAACCGGAGAGAAAGAGGCCGTTGGGATGACAGTATTAGAATGGATCTTCGAGAGGTAGATGTTCAAGATGAAAAGTGGCTCAAGATATTGCCCAGGATAGAATCCAGTGGTGAAGTTTGTTATATATATATATATCTGTATCACTACACAAAGGAAGGGCGGAAGGGCAATTTAAGGTAAATTTATGATAAAAAGTAAGGAAGTTACAGCTTATTTGTTCCATAGAAAAAACACACACATGTAATGATATTCACATAGTTTTTCACGATATTTCGGTATATTATGACCGTATTCCTGCTAGTAGAAGAAAGGACGAACACGTGAGGACTGAAAAAAAAAGACTAAGACGACAGTGACGACACGTAGCGGACGGCGCACCAAGTTTGGAGAACAGTTGACTGCTGCATATGTGATGCCCCGCTGTGAACTCAGTAGTCAAGCAGAAAAAGTCAAACAGCGAATATCTACAGCCAAAACTCATGCTACATGCGAGGCTCAAATCATGCTCAGCGGAGGACAGAAATAAAGTAGAACAACTCAACGTCGCGATAAATAATTCCCATCACTAACGTTTAACGATCTAATATTTGGCTCCACTGAAACACATGAGGATAAACACCAAACGAGTTGAATATACATAAATAAAGTTGGTCGCTAATAAAATAATCATTATATGTATTGACAAGTAGAAGAAAATTTTATGATTTCGCGCAACGGAAAAGGAAAGCAAATTCAACTTAATTATATCAATGTATCAGTGATCACAAAGCCCAACTGCAGATGAAAAGTAAAAGCGCAGCATAGAGTTCGTATATTGAATCAGTATAAGCCTTCACTCCATGACTAACTCCAGCAGTAAAATTGTAGTGGTCAACAGAACGAAAATAAATCTAATCTAATCTAATCTGTACTTGGGAAGGACCTCTGATAACTCCTGTGGGGTAAATAATATTAATAATAATATATCTCAAGTGGGAAAAATGCTCTACCAATAGGAATCAGGACTTATTCTCAGCCTGTAATTTCAAATAAAACAGTTATCACTAATGTAAAAGTACTTAACTAGTACTCAGACCTTCCCAGAGAATCTAATCTAACCTTATCTAACGCCATTTAATAGACTCATATTGCTGAAACAATAACGAAGCGACGCACACAGATTGTACTAGGGTCATATATCACCTAAACATACTAAGTCCAGAGAAAAGAAAAAAATTAAAGTATTGAAGAATTATTCGTTGATTCTCATATATGTTCATGCTAAATATTGTGTGTGTCAGATAATACTGGAAACTCAATCAAGTTTGATTATACATTGCATCTGACAGATGTTAAAGAATTCAATTTCGCTTAATTTCGAGCTTATATCATTACTCTAAAACAAGACAAAGGCAAAGTTCATCAGAAACTATTTCGAACTTAAATTATCATAATTTATAATAATGAAATCATCAGCGATCATCTGATATTTTTAAAAATGATTTTATTTAAACAAACATAAGCATCAAACTTTAACCGTATTATTTCAAGGGAACAGTACATGATCGAGAAGTATCTGAGGATCAGAAAAGAGTTACAATAGTGTACTATAATTGTAACTGAAGAAATCAACAGAAATTGAAGAAACAGCTAATGGAATTTTACATATTGAATTCAATAGAAAAAAGGTTAGGTTAGATTATATTGAGTCATTATAAAATTTCAATAAGACAATCCAGTCGTTAATACAAACGTACAGTATTAAACAATTACTGCATGAATCAACTAAATCTACAAAATAGTGATATTAATTAACATATCTGAACTTTAAATGGAGGCTTTTTTAATATCATTGTAATAAAGTTTGGTATTTTGAGTTCTGAATATAAGTATTAGCACAGAAGCCGAACATGTTAGAAATTTGTAGTATTTCTCGGCTACGCTAAATGAATTCAATAGCACAATAAAAGTGACTTAACCGAACCTCATAAAAAATAGAAACCAAGTTACAGAACAAGAGCAGCTGATATATTTTAGGTAAAATTTGGTCTAAAATAAAGTAAAGAAAGACGGAGAATTTTGAAAAGGATTAAGAAAATTGGACTAGGTTATAGAACCAACCATATCTGGCGGAATGGGTGATATCTTTCTGCTAGATATTTAATGTGACATGATTATTGCATTAAGCATATCAACAAAAGTAAAATTTCTCATGATTCTTAATCGTTTGAGAACGCAAAATATATTTAAGATTACATTACTGATGTGCTGCTACACAAAACTGCTCAAAAATCAAAACGCGTTGATTAAAAAAATAATTATTATTTAATTCTATCCCAAAAGGAACTTGCCTGGCATTATGTACTAAGTCAATAAGAAAAGAGAGATCCTATTTTAGATATGGTAATAAAGGATCTTGTGGATAATACACAAAAACATGTTACTTCAATTATATTGACTTGTGTCCTAAAAGAACTCGAACGCACTACTACTCATATAATACCGAAAAGAAAAAAATGAACAAAATAGTCCCTTAATTATTTATCCTAGCAACGACCTATATACAGTAATTACTAACCTATGAATAATATCAAAAGCAAAATAATTTATTTAAAGAACAAATAGAGTAAAAGAAAGGAGGATAAACAACCAGAAACGAAATAATATAATTAATTAATCATTTAATATAATTATCTGGCAGCCAATTATAGTCAAGAACACTTTTCATGTCGGTAGCCTATGATTCAAACAAAAGAAGAACAATGACACCACTATTATGATGTAGAGCGCAACACAGCCACTACACATAGCGTGTGCATTTCCGGAGCTTGGAACAATTGACAACTGTATACCGTGTAAGTTCTGGATGGAATCGTAGAGGAAAAAGTGTTGAAAATGCAGAGCAAACGGGAGGCTTAGAGTTAATGAAGGTTAAGGCCAAGATTCATTTTGGCGCTTAAACCATGAATAAAGGCGCCCTCCCACTAACGGCGTGATGAGGTGCTGGTCGTAGGGTGTAAAATGTGGATTATGGCAACAAGAAAAGATAGGTCAAAATTGGTGTTGTGAGACTCTGTGTGTAAGGAGACGGGGGCATCCGGTTTGTTGATAGTGCAGAAGTGACGATGGTTGTTTATGATATAGGTCACACGAATCCTTCCTCGCCACCACCTGCAAACTGGTGCCCATATATGCAAGAAACCCAGATATAGGACCTACTTCGTTTTCATCACTTCTCTCACAGTCACTCACTATCAATACTGCTAGTGACGGGTACACTCTAAATCTCAAGGTACATGCCACACCTCTAATGTAATATATATCCTAAGCTGCAAATTCTGTGATGCCTTTGATGGGGGGGAAACAGGTGGACCTCTCAACGTTCGTGTTAACAACCATCGTCATTTCTGCACTATCAACAAACCGGATGCCCCAGTCTCCCTACACACAGAGTCCCACAACACCAAGTTTTATCTATCTTTCCTGGTTGCCATAATCCACATTTTACCCCCTACGACCAACACCTCATCACGCCGTTTTCCTACTAGCAGGAATACGGTCATAATATACGGAAATATCGCGAAAAACTAGGTAAATATCATTACGGTTTTTTTTTTTGTTTTTTTTACAAATAAGCTGTAAGTAACTTCCTTACTTTTTATCATAAATTTACCTTTTATATATATATATATATATATATATATATAAGCCGACCATAGTAGGAATAGACGCGAGGGTGAGGTCGCTAGTGGTTGTTTACACGCTGCAGCAGAAGTCTTGCCAAGGACAGAAACAGTGTTACCAAAGGTGTAGTCAGGAAAGTATACCATAAAACACTCTTTTAAAACTCTGAAATTTGCTTTTGTGTGAGATTACTATTGTCTCATTATTGAGTCTGACTGCTTCCTTCTAGCAATTGTGGGAGGGACTAAAATAGCATTTAGGGGCTTAACAGCATGTTTTACGCGAAAGGGAATCACTGGGGCGGAAAGCAAAGGTACTTCTCCAAGGTTAAAGATCGTTGCATCTGGAAGTCACAGTGCAGGCTTGTCGACTTGTAACATTTGTCATTTATTGTTCTTTGTCCTAAGGAATACCCATTCCAAAGGTCAAGTTTCTAACCTTTAACAATTTTCGATTTCTCATGTTCCACTCTTTAAGAGGTTTTCGCCCCCTCATCGGGGATGTCGAATCAAGAATTAAGATAGTTATTGGTAATGAATGAATTGAAACAAAGTATTTTCATGTCAGATATCAAATTTCTAACTCCAGTGGTTTCCGAGTTGCACTTCATCTACGTTTAACCCCTGGAGGGGGGGGGGGAGAAGGGGCAACCTTTTAATGCCATAGTTAATCTCTAGATTTTAAGGAATATTTTTTTTAATTTCATTTATGGCCTTTAGGCATCTAAGGCTCAGGCCGTAGGAGAAGAAAGGATTCGAGAAGGTGTTGGCCACGACCTACATTGAAAATGCCATCCCGGAATTTGCCTGGTGTGACTGAGGAAAACCCTCGAAAATCCTCAGCCAGTATGGTCGTCCGCTGGAGTCGAACCCGTGACCTCCCGAATCCTACGCCAACGCTCTACCACTGAGCTATGGTGGCTCGGTACCAAGGAATATGTGTACCATAACTTTATTCTAATCCGTCAAGGGGCGTAGAATTGTATAGCGTTCAAACAATCTTTTAGTTATATCTTCAGTCCGTTTATTTCCTTTGTTGTACAGTTATGCATTTAACCTTCCAAAATTATATTTTATTAACAAAAGTGTGGCTAAATAAGAAATAGAGAACGAGAACAGAGAAAGTACACAACTTTAAATACTTAATCTACCGATGCTGTAAGAATAATGAAATCACGACAACTTGGGTGGGTATGCAGTGTAGCTCGGATAGGGGAAACGAAGATTATATTCCATCTTGGTTGGAAAGCCGGACGGAAAGAGACCTGTGGGAAGACAGATGACGTTGGGAGGACAATATGAGAAGGGATCTTCGTGAAGTATTTGTAATGAAGATGAAGGAAGGTAGTCGACCAGCCCCTTACGAAGGTATCATCCCGGCATTCGCCTGGTGTGGCTGAGGACAAACCTAGACAAAAATGTCACGATGGCCGGCCTCTAAAGTCTCATTAGCGTACCTCCGCATTGCCACTCCGAAGTCCAGGACGCTACCGCCTGGATCATGAAGCAGGGGTGTAACTACTATGTCGCAAAAGCCCGCAATGTGGGGAGCCCTTCGCAATAGCCTCTCAATGGACCGAATCGAACATCGGCCATGGTTATTCTCTTGCGGGATGGGGACCTAATATGTAGTTACACCTCTGCCATGAATCCTGGGTAAAAAGTCTTGCTAGCGTATCTCAAGGTAGAAACTAGAAAACTGTCTAAAGAGATACAGGAGGTGGGGTGAGAGAGTGGCAAGCATATAAGTTTTATTAACAGAGCTTTTATTTAACTTGCGCAAGTCATCTGTAATCTTTTCCCATATGTGGATTACAAGGACAATAAATATAGCTTCTCAATAATCAATAAATATACTGTAACTGTAATGTAATTTTTAATATCTTTGTTCTAAAATTAATACAAAACAACCAGCAACAAAATTTCTTGGATGGTAACACTTCAAGCGAGAGGCGAAGAGTAGTAACACATCTGTGCGTCTTTATTGTTTTGGCATGGTTCATCGGTTGTTCCGAAACTTGCCATGTCTATTCATATTCTGGTCGGCTTATATATATGCGTCAGTTGGAAAAATGGCGTCTCATTATCACATGTCATACACCTGTCCGCTCTGTCCACCTTCTTTCCTACCATATGAAAACGCTTTTGCGAAAGTTGCCACTTTTCGTGTTCGTGAAGTTCGTGTACTTCACTTCTTGGTATTCTATAATCTAAGTGAAAGGAGTTGAATGCGCCGCGGCGGAATTGGAGAATGTCGCAGTTTGAGCAACGGGCAAACATCAAGTTCTGCCAAAAACTAGGCAAATCCGCAACAGCAACGTTACAGATGATCATGCAAGTGTACGCTGACAATGCCCTGGGCCGCAGTGCTGTGTTTAAGTGGCATCAACGTTTTGCGGAGGGTAGAAAAAGTATAGAGGATGATGAACGTACTGGTCGGCCAACAACAGTCCGAACTGAACGCAAGATGAAAGAGGTTGCAATGGTGATGCGCTAACCGTTCCAAGTCGATAGACGACATCGCAGGAGCAGTACGGATCAGCCATGGTACGTGTCACTAAATTCTGACGGACGACTTGAACATGTCGCGTGTCGCCCAGCACAGTGTGCCACGTATTCTGACACAAGACCAACGTGAAGAACGGATGACAATTTGCGCTGACCTGATCAGTAGTGTCAGAATGGAACGTTCCTGACTGATGGGACCACTGATGGAACGTTCCTGAACCGGATAATAACAGGAGATGAAACATGGTGTTTCCTGTACGATCCACAACTAACGAGACAAGCAATCACCTGGAAATCGCCATCATCTCCAAAACCTAAAAACCCGAGACAAGACAGGTCACAAGGAAAAGTGATGCTTGAACTGTTTTCGACTCGCATGGAATTGTCCACATGGAATTCATCCCACAAGGAACAACTGTCAACAAGACTCGCTACAAGCAGATCCTTCGCCGCCTACGCGAGTCAATACGTCGTAAGCGTCCTGAACTTTGGCGCAGGAAGAACTGGATGTTGCTGCACGACAACGCTCCTGCACATTGCTCTGTCTTTGTCCAGGAGGAGCTGGCAAGGCAGCAGATCACCGTTTGGTCACACCCTGATCTCGCACATTGCGATTTTGATTTCTTTCCCCGCTTGGAAGCTAAGTTACGTGGACGTCGCTTTCATTCTCCCGAGGAGATCATCAGTGCCACAAAAGATACCCTACGAGAGATGTCTGCTAAGGCCAACATTTTTCAAACATGTTTTCAACGGCTCTACGAACGTTGCCAGACGTGTATCGCTGCCAGTGGTGACAATTTTGAAGGTCATTGTTTATCTGTGTAAGTGTCTGTGTGTGTGTGTGGACGTTTACGCCGAGCACGACATCAAGACGACATCTGGGTTCTACTGGTTGCCTATATTCTAGGTGCCAGTCCACGAATTTATTGACTGTACTGGTATATGTATATATAGGATGTTTCGGGAATAGACCGACAAACTTCGCATACATGTTCCTGACCTTAAAACAAGAAAAAGTTTATCTTCGACTTTGGTCGGAAACGCTTAATTCCGGAGCTAGTGCCAATTGAAGGTATTTAGTGAAAGTTGTTGTAGGTTGGCTACACTGAAGAAAACAACCGACAAACGTAGCATCGAAGAGTTTACTGTGAGGCTATCTACATTACAAAAAAGCGTTACAATGTTCTTCACCACTTTGGCACAATGTGTAACATTATGAACAATGGAAGTAATAAGTTTTAGTATAATGAACAAAGTTATGGTCGGTATGTAAGAGAAGTACATTACACCATTCACATTCACTCACAAATAATTTTCAAAATGAGATCCACCATTGTTCAGACACACTATGCATTGAATTTTTCCACCACATGAGGTGCAACACTTCGCGATGAACTTTGGTAAACTTGATTTTTATATGGGCCAGTCCACTGTGGACTTCGGCCCGTCACAATTCGCCCTTTAGCCATTAAAATCCACACCCATGCCGGGACTCGAACCCGGGACCTTCGAGTTGTTGGTCTATCGCCGTAGACCGCACGGCTACCCGGCCGGCACAACACTTTGCGAATGGTACCACCAACCTCATTTATTCGCTCCAGCAATTGGTCCTGTGTCTCAGGTTTGCCCTGACTGTACACTCTGCTCTTGAACATACCCCAGAGAAAAAAATTCTAAAGGTGTCAGATCAGGTGACCTCGGAGGCCAGTGGATAGTCCCTTCCCTTCCTATCCACTTATTTGAAAAGCTAATGTTCAAGAAGTGTGTGACTTCTCGTCCGAGATGCACGGTGATCCGTCGTACTCTAGCCACATTCGTCTTCGTACATCTAGTGCGAGGTCCTCCAACAGTGCAGGTAATTGGTTGGTTAGAAAAAAATCCCTGTAACGTCCTGCATTTAATGTGTTTTCAAACTCGTAAGACCCAATTAAATAGTTATCAATTACACCGCATCATACATTCACAGAAAAACGAACTTGAAAGTTGCTGACTGACATACCGTGTGGATTTTCTTGTGCCCATGTGTGACTGTTCCTCGTGTTTAGTCCATTTCTAGTTGCTTCGTCCGTGAACAAGATTCATGTGTTGGCGCAACCATTGACAAAACTGCACACGTACCTATAAATCTCTATCTGTGAGATGCTGGATTCTTTGAAGATGAAAAGCGTAACCATCCTTGTGCAAAATACGCCACACCTGAGTTGGAGACTCATCAGTTCGCATGCCTATTCGTCGAATGCTTCTATGCGGGCTTCTTTGTACTGCTTCTAGTACGTCATCACCACCACCGTGCACTTCACGCTCCTTTGCCTTTGGGAATGCACCAGTTTCACGCACGGTTCTAAACACATTATGTAATGTGGTATGGTGTGGAACGTGTCGATAGGAAATCTTCGATATTCCTCCACAGCGGCCCTTCCACTACCATTGCAGTAACCATACACGAAAACAATATCGTTGTATTCCTTATGCTGAATCATAATGCCATTTCGTGTATCACGCTTCAGTTGCTCACTGCATCCGTCAACCTTCCACTACTTCTACGGGTTTGTAGACTGTCGAATAACGTAATAGCCACAGTGTATCAAATCTACAACAACTTTCACTAAATACCATCAATTGGCGCTGGCTCCGGAATCAAGCGTTTCCGACCAAAGTCAAAGATAAACTTTTTTCTTGTTTTAAGGTCAGAAACACGTATGTGAATTTTATTGGTTTATTACCTGAACACCCTATATATATATATATGGTGAGTTTTTTAAAAGTGCCACACCTAAATAATATTTAAACTGTGCAAAAATTCGAAAACCCTTTAACGGGAATAGATACCGACTGGAGGGGTACATATGCCAATGTATAATCCATAATCATTGGGTTGACAGTGTTTTTTTTAATGGAAAGATATACATTTTATTTCATAATCAGAATTGTTGTGTGAAACAAAGGTAAACAATATTAAAATTGCAACTAAGTGTTGCAAACTTTAAGCGTTATAATACGAAATATGTTGAAAGTTTTTGTGCAGTACTTGTTCAGGAGCCGATTTCTACCCATTGTGCAGTACATAGAGAGTAATTGTGCCCATGGAAATGTTTATTGTCAGAATATCAAATGGCTGAGATGGTTCCCCACCAAACGTACATAAACATTAAATTTAAATATATTCAGACACAAGAAATATTACGCATTCATGAATTAAGTAACTGTTTAGATACATAATTTCAATAAACAAATACTATCAGTTCAAATTAAATGAATATCAACAGAAACGATATTCGCAAATCTAAACGGAATTAATTTTTTAATAATATTTTATTTTTTGAATGAAAGTTTTATGATACGTTAAAACTAGCTCGTATCAGAGTCTACATCAAAAGGAAAAGAACTTTGGTGTGGCTATAGAAGTGAAATTACTGGAGACCATTATAGCCATCGGAATTCGTTACCCTAGCGGTTTTGAATGCATTCGAACCAACATATAGCGCACTTTGCGGTACCAGAATTGTTGAAGAACCCTACATGGTGACGCCTATATGAAGATACTTACGCGACTAAAAATATAAAGCACACTGAACTGATCGCTATCTCTCATTTGGCCATTTGAACGTCAAGTAAATTTGCACGTAAATATATTTTTTAAACGTTTTCTGAAAATATAATTTTTGAGAACATGTATACCTTTTTCTCAGAAATATTTGCATAAATTTTTTCACACCCTTAAACAAACCCATTTACATATACTGTACTAAATTAATATCAAAACATAAATATTTAATAAATTTTATTTCTTATGTATAATGAAACCTATAAAGATGAAAGTAGTACAGTTACTGTTTCCTAACACGATGTAATTATATTCAAAGTTTCAAGTTTCTGTGTTTCTAAGAGAGAGGTACGTACATAAGTAAAGGTACACTGTAAAAAGTTAGATTTCGAAGATTTTGTTTTTTTGGTACACGTATACCTGAAGTCATATGCGACATTACTGTCAAGTATGTCTGACATATTTTTAAAATTTTTGGTACAGGAATAAATTTAATTCATTCACTTACGCAAAATCGTTTACATCCCCACTTAAATACCTTTGATATGAAGAGTACGCCTACTTTGTACTTTCCATTGTCTATGAAATAACAGATAAATAGATTTTGCTCGGTCTGATGTGTGTCATAGATAATTTTCTGAAGATTTATTGTTCTTATTCTTTAAAACAATAAATTTTCCATAGTGAATATAAATATTTTCAGTAAAATTTTAATTTTATTTATGGCCTTTAGGCATCCACGGCTCAGGCCGGGATTGGAGAGGGAAAGATTCGGGTTGGTGTCGGCCAGGGCCTGTGTTGAACGTGCCATCCCGGCATTTGTTTGGTCTGACAGAGGAAGAACCTTGGAAAAACCCAAGTCAGGATGGTCGGCTGCTGGGATCAAACCCACGACCGCCCGAATGCTGCACCAACACTCTACCACTGAACTACGGCATCTCAGTTTTCACTTAAGAGTAAAAGGAAATATAATGTGTACGAATTTTCGTAGATGTTTCATTCAAACTTTTGTTTTGTCTGATATTTAAATGCTTAACATTTGAAAAAGAATTTTATGACAAATATTTCTTTGTGATGTAATATCTTCGAGAAATATTGATACTGAAGGTAAATAGTGTATTCTTTTTGTAATTTCAATATTTTGGTTATTCTTTTCATCAATAAATGTATATTAAACTAATAGATTAAGACATTTATTATTACAGGACGGATCAATATGCACGAAAAACAGCTGAAATATGCTCTGAAGACTTCAAAATGATGTTCTTAATATGCAGATATACACTAAAAAGGCAATCACAAAAAAAAAAAACTTGAAAATTATGTAGAAAAACTCTATTTCTCAGAAAATAAACTACACATAGTCTTGAAATCTTCAGTATGAACTTGCTTTCACTCATACAGTGTATCAGTTCAGTTCGTTGGTACTACATAGTAGACCTGTTACAGTAAATGAAAAGATACTTTAGTAGATTCTCTGGTACAAAGCTCCTCCGTTTATCCATAAGTTTTTTTTTTCTTTTTCTTAACCAGAAAAAGTTCTTTGCACATCACAACTTTTAAGTGGACAGAACATCAAAATAGCAATTTTACCAGCGGAATAACCACTGATTAATTTCTTTGGTTGTGCCTGTCTCCAGAACTGCCCTCACTGCACGCAGAAATTTTAGTTCTCGATTTGCTTGTGGAGACTGATTCAGCTTTTTCTGTCGCCACCTTTCCCGCTGGACCTGGTATTGGTACATTGCTGATTTATTCGAGCAACGCCAACCAATAATAAATAGTAGTACCAATATCTTTTTTTTTTTTTTTTCAAGGTAACACCACAAAACAAGAAATCGAAGGTAAAGCAAAATACCGAGAGCTAACGACAAAGTTTGTGTGACATTTGACCAACAACAGCATTGTCTCCATTTCCAGGTGTTCAAATCCTACCATCGCATAGTGGTTTAGAATCGTGGAACTCAGAAAAAGAAAATAACCAATCCATTGATTTGGAATGCTGTCGAATATGATTTGATCAAGATCTTTGTCAAATTGGATGAACAGGACCATAAAAAATCGCAATGGCTATATACAAGTTGTTCAAATAGGATGATAGGGGTAACAAAAAATCCGCCAAAATGGTGCGTTAAGTTAGAAAATTATTACATTTTTTTGGGAGACGAAGACCCCGACAGAGTTCGGTGCATATTACAATCAAAGGTCGACAAGGTCTCAAATCTGGTGAACAACGTTTTGGAAAGGCAACAAGGCAAAAGGAATAAGAACACGCTTATTTCGACCAGTTTCTTATATTTCCTTTTGCTTGCAGGGTCAGTGCTAACAAGTTTTACACTGTCAATATTTTTATTTAAATTTCCATGCCCATGGTACTTAGCCTATATCCATCCGATGTCCGTCACTAGGGATGATGGACCTCAGCGAGCATGAAACTGAGAAAGGAATCGATTCGAAGCTACAGAAAAGGTATCATCCCGGCATTCGCCTGATGCTGCCTGACACGTTTCTTTTAGTGGCGTTATCCAGTTAGGATTTTTGTGAACGTTTGAAGCTGCCTTCTGGGTTCGCCCGTCCCTCCGCATTCATAGCGTTTCGTCCCGACTTACTCTTCTGAGAAGTGTAGTATTAGATAGGTAGCATTCTTTTAATGATAATAAATATCATATGCAAAACACAACGCAGTGTTGCAAACTATGAATGCTGTACCAGGTTAAACGTGAAAGTCGAGGGACCGCGGTGGATCAATAGTAGAGCGATCACACTCGTGCCTTGTGGGCTTTGTGGTGAACAAACACTGTGTGCGTTAATTTTCTCGAGGTTCTCCCGGTTTCTTAATTCCACCAATTCTCCCATCATCATCCATACGACCTGAACCAAATTTGTCCAAAAGCCTTAAAAAATTCAAGTTCAAAATTCAATTAAAGTTGACGTTTGCAACGTTCCTACGAAAGAAGGGGACCGAAGCCTTTTTGAACTTTTTTCCCATAGGCCTAACTTTTCCTTGTATGATATTGGGTATTACGATATGCGCATTTTTCTTGTTTCAATGTCAGACTTTACCTACCAAAGTTTGTCCTCATATTTTCTTTTGATGAGAGGTTTTATATATTAAAATAAAGCTAAAATATTACTTTATTGTACCTATAGGTAAGTGTAACCGCACACAAAAAATGCGGCAACGTTTCGCGGAAGGCATGCTCACGGCAGAGAAATGAAAGAAAGAAAGGAGTAGTGACCGTGAGTGGCTATAATGGCAGCTAGAAGCTAGGTTACCTAAATGTATTCGTATTCACGGGAAGTTCGACATGTTTCACACTCCAGCATTTTAATAAACGACAGCAAGCTTATAACCTCAGATTCTCACGCAGAGTGACATTCGAGCTCACAGTTGTGGTCACTCAGCTACTCACTATCACACACTTTCCTGCTCACCTCATCATGCTTCGAACTCTCTCTCACTTCAAGCTCACTTTAGGGTTACAGTCTCATGCTCACACTCACCACAACTTGTAATTATATACTGTATGTGTGCGCGAGCGCTTACGAATGCGACCCTTTCTCCTATCTCAAGTTAAAACTTCAAACTTGACGTTTCTGGGACCGAGCCGCCGTAGCTCAGTGGTAGAGAGTTAGCGTAGCATTCGGGAGGTCGTAGGTTCGATCCCAGTGGTCGACCATCCTGACTGAGGTTTATCCAGGGTTTTTTTTCTGTCACACCAGGCAAATGCCGGGATGGCACCTTCAACATAGGGCCTGACCGACACCTTCCCAAATCCTTTCCCCTCCCCTATTCTGGCCTGAGCCTTAGTTGCCTAAAGGCCTTAAATAAGAATTCAAAATTTATGTTTCTGGATTTGACAGTATCTTTCGTTGTAGCATCTCTCTTTTATTCTGAGATAATAGGGCCCTGGCCTTACTTCAAGATATCATCCCAGTTCAAGATATCATCCCAGCATTTTCCTTGTGTGAAAGACAACCGTAGAATGGTTGGTGTAAACATCTTTCTCATCTTTACTAATATGTATATTTCAGTCTATAAAGAATGTGTCAATGATGGTGCTTTTACTGGAAAGAAAAAATATAGAAGGAATATTCAAATCTGTAGATTTTTTTTTATTTGCATTATTTCTAAGAAGAAATTTAATGCAAATTCAATGTAACTAGTTCCATGCAAAACGTAATTTCGGAAAGCTCATGAATTACAAACCTCAATTAAACATAGAAGTTTACTAAGAATCTTAGATTTTATAACCCTTCGGTTTCATGTAGTCTACACAATCTTGTTCATAAAAATACATTTGTAACTATCAAATCAGTGAGATGTAATAATTTCAATCACCGCTAGTTGTGAAGGATGTATAAAGTAGTTTATTATTTTTATTTTGTTTTATTTTTTCAGGGCATTAAAAATCAAAAATTAGGGAGAAACTATAACTATGATGAAGAGCTCGTAGTTCCCATTATTGAAAATACTCCATGGGAAGCTGATTTGAAAGATAGAATGAGTGAAGTCATTTATGAATATCCGTCTACAACTGCAGTTCTGGTTCGAAGACATGGAGTATATGTGTGGGGTGATACGTGGGAGCAAGCTAAGACGATGTAAGTTTTAATTTCTCACAATTCTGCTTCTTTTTTATTTATTTATTTTTATTTTATTTTATTTTTTTTAATGTTCAAATGTGAACCACTTTAGTTTTATCACAAGAAACTAATGATGCATGTTTACAATAGTTTCATCGTATCATCAAACGAGATACTTAAACCCATACACAGTGAAAGTTCCTGTTTAGTGAAATTATGGAAAGCTGAAAAAGAACACAATATTGCAGAATAGCCATAATGCATTGCAGGGTTGCAGATATGGTTCTTCATCATTAGAATTGGATATAAATTAGACGCCTTTTTAAAGACCTAAGAAGTGTGCTGCAAGATCTAAGAGCAAACGTAAAAAAGAAGAGCGAAATAGAAATTTCAACGAACTTCAACAAAAGTCAAATTTGGAAGAAAAAATAGTGTAGGTATCCAGCTTCAGGTATCTTGCTAACATAAGTGAGGCTTCGAAAAAGAATTAAAAGCGGGAATAGCAGTACTGAAATAGGTAAGAAGAATCCACTTACTTATTGACACTGACAGATCAAAGAAGAATCCGCTCCAGATACATGTGGTTTTATTTATGACCTTTAGGCAACTTTTGCTCTGGTCGTCCGTTTCAGATCGACAAAGAATTTTTGTAAATATTAATTAAATGTTTTGAATGGATTATAGTGTTATGTGGAAACGTAAACTGTAGGAAACAGTGAAGAAAGAAACAAATATTTTCATCCATTTTTCATGGTACATATAAACTGGATACGTTTTATTGCTGATTTTTTTTTAGATTTATGCTTTTAGTGTCACAGACATGACAATGGATAGTTACTATGTTGACGTAGTTCAAAGATTGAATAAGTTGTGAAGTTATTTTTGACACAACATGGCGGCGATTCTTAGTTGTCGAATCATTTGCATTGATATTTCAGAGCAAGCGATCAATCTTTATATAGAGTTCGTAGCGAACGTTATTGACAGAAAAGGAATGTAAATCGTATTTCCCTTTTTATGGAAGTGTATTAGTGTGCTACTTTTAAGTGAATTGAGTTTAATAAAGACTGAGGTGTATTTGCAGTGTTGTCATATGCGTTAATATTATTTATTATGAACTTCAAGATCTTCCAACGAATACTGAAGTAGGTATTTTGAATATTTGATGGATATGTATAAATATTTATCTTACTGACGAAGAATTTGGTTGCTCATGTTATGAATACGAAACACGATTTGGGAGTGTGTATTTACATTGTTGGAAACGATATGAAGTATGAATTCTGCTGTAACATAAGAAAGAAACACCTTTCAGTTCGTTATTGAATAATTCAGCATAAGAGAACAATAAATATATTCTGTGTGTAATGCTAGTTTGCACGCTTTTCAAATAATGTTCAAATTGAGAGATTTGAAGACCAGTTAATCTAACTGTGACTAACCTGACGTTGCGCATGGTAATATTTTGTGAGCTAAGACATGTGAATTTCAGCCTAACCTACATTGGAAATGTACATTGTTATTTTCTGCATAAATAACACTTGTGTGTGTGTGTTACAAATAAAGCTTAGTTATTTGTTGATGCATGTTTTATGTTCAAGCATGGTTCTGCACGTCAAGTAGATTAAGAACTTGGATGCTTAGGTCAGGTTAAGTACAGATACAATTCTGATACATCTTTAAATGCATGCAACGCATTCAGTAAGTACTGTAGAGTACAATTCTATAAAGTTAGTACAGTCTGATTATATTTGTGTGCTATATTTCTATTCATTAAAACTCAACTCGTCCACATGTATTATCTAATTTATATTTTATTACATTTACTTTCTTTTTTTAGTATGAATATTACCAAGTTATTAGTATCTTATTCAAATTCTCATTTTAGCGTATATAAAGTTTGACGGCTTCTATATCTATACTATGTTTACTTACGTAACGTAGTCTACTTAAGTTTTCTTGCTACGTACTTTGTATCTGGTTTCCACTTGAAGGTAATGCTAATTTTAAATCCTAGAAAATCTGTTGTTGATTTATATGTTTATGGATTATTTTGAAAATTGACTTTTTGTTCAGTTGAATATGTGTTTGTATGACTGAAATTACATCAGTTTTTCTCATTTCAAATGATTTTATTATAATGCTCCGAGCGATGGTAGGTCAGTTGGTAGAACGTTGGCTTATCAGTCGGAGGTCCTAGGATCAATCCCAGCGGCCGCCCATCCTCACTGAGTTTTCTATATTTTTTCCTGTCACAGCAGGCAAATACCGGAACGGTACCTTAGTAAGGTACAAAATTATGCCCTGGCCGTCTTCCTCTGATCATCTCCCATAGATTATTCAACCTTGAGCCAGAGCTCTGCCGAAATGTGGTTAGTTATGTAATATGTAAGCTCATACCATCTTCTATCAGCGGAACAAGCAGAGTGTGGGATAGCTTCTGTTTGACATTTACGTTGAAAATATAACATGTCTTGAGAGGACTAGGACTTATTCCTCCAATGCACAGTGGTCCAGGCACTCTGAAAACCTGGTCAAATTCTTTTTTTTTCTTTTTTTTTTTTCAAACACACAGATGAAATATGTGTTATATATTTTTGAAAAGCCCGATATCTGGGGATAACAAAATACCCCCGTGGATATGTTTCATCCTCCCAGTAGTCGTCCAGAACCACCCAAATTGTAACTAAAATGTTACGGTGATTTTCCGCATGTTTCATGCAAAATTGTCGGCATGGTTATGGGATTTGTATACCTGTACTCACTCAAGGTGGAGATAATAAGTCCATTTGTAATAAGTATGTAAACATTCACCTTTCGAATGACAAAGGTGTTTGTTGAGTATATGCGTGTACCATGTGATGGATGATAGGTAATTTTAACACTGAGTTCGGTGAAATGTGAAAATGTAATTTGATGTGAAAAAATTTCTCCACCTACTTACACCGTCAGTTCCTGTTCCGAACCTAGAGCAATATTCGCTTGAGATGGGAAGAAAGAAAAAAATTGCCACTTTCGTAGAAAAGCAAGTTTATGTATGAATGGTCGTACTGCGAATCAAAACATATATGAAGCTACACGAGTAGAATATTTGAAAATAAACAATCCCCGTGTATCTGCATCCCAATTTTATCGTCCCGTACGGATCCAACTGAAGAAGGAAACGAAATAGGTTGCTATAGATGAAACTGAATATATACACCACCAACAAATGCGGCTAAACCCAACAACAGTTTCAATAGCCGGTCAGTTTACAGAAGTCCACCACCAACTTGAACTGATTATGGTAGATAGGAAGAATCGTAACGCACTCACTAACACCACATCCAGTCAAAAGTGTTGTGTATGTGATGCTACTCCAAAGCACATTAATGACTTGAACAGGAAGCCAAAGAAAAATCATGATACTTTTAAATTTGGACTGTCCACGCTGCACACTTGGATCAGATTTATGAAATGGCTTCTGCATGTATCGTCTCGATATAAAATCATGGCAGCTCAGGATAAAAGAGAGCAAGTATGTGGTGGTACAACGGAAGAAACAAGTTCAACTCCAACTAAAAGAGGAATTCGGCCTCATCGTAGATTAGCCACAGTCTGAAGGTTCGGCGACAACAAATGACGGAACACGTAACATTCTGTTCAGGTTACGAAGAGAACCGGCCTCATCAAGAGATGTGCGTGCATCTCACAAGTCATGTCAAGCGATTACAATATTAACATACAGAAGTTCCAAACGTACACATTAGAGACAGCAAAGCTGTACATACAGCATTACCCATGGTACTTCATGCCTGCGTCAGTGCACAAGGTGCTACTTCATGGGGCGGCCATTATCTCCTCTGCCTATTGGACAGATGTCAGAGAAGGCGGAGGAAGCTCGCAACAAGCATCTGAAGCAATTTCGGGATCGTCACTCCAAGAAGAGTTGAAGGGAGCTTACCATGAGAGATGTGATGCTACGCCTTCTCGTTACCTCTGATCCTATAATTTCGGCCTTGCGGCATAGAACCCAGACAAAACAGAAAGCCAATATCATGTGAAGTACCAAGCCTTTTGGATGATCCAGTCATTCATGCCCCACGTCGCAAATCTCAGTGATGAGAACTCAGACTGAGGCTATACTGTATTTCTGTTAATACAAATTAGACTTCATTTTCATCAAAATGGTCATAATCTTCTTTCAAGTATTTCTAACGTTTTCAAACCACATATGCAGTTCATGTGGCTTGTCTGATTTTTGGTCAGGTTTTAAGGGTTCCTGGACCACTGTGCAATGGTCAGAAAACGCTAAAATGGACAAAACCTACAAACTCGAAAATGAACAGAGCACCCGAAGGACAGAAACCTCAAGCGCGGGAATGGACAAAATGATCAGACAAACGTGAAAATAGACAATAATCAAAACCCATATTTAATTTTTCTGTTGTTTTCTCATTAATTTCAATTCATCTTCCGAATTTCGTCCTTTAGGCATCTAAGGTTCAGGCCAGGATAGAGGGAGGGGAAAGTGCCGCACAATAGTCCGGA
Source organism: Lepisma saccharinum (assembly GCA_022664845.1). Classification (NCBI taxonomy): domain Eukaryota; kingdom Metazoa; phylum Arthropoda; class Insecta; order Zygentoma; family Lepismatidae; genus Lepisma; species Lepisma saccharinum. The sequence goes on from JAGDQP010011651.1 coordinate 48,527, forward strand.
TTCCAAAAAAACGTAATCGAAAATAGAAATATCGATATTTTTTGATCAATTAAAAAATGTGACTCCATCGTTGCCAACATATTGACGAATGAAAAATTGGCTATGATATCTTCGTGAAGGTGGGAGGAGTACACGATTTAAGCTTGGCAAATTGTGCAAGTTCAGCATTGTCATGGTTTTGTCTACGTAATATACTATAAAGTGACCGCCCCGTTGGTCTAGTGGTTAGCGTTGCTGACTACGGATTGAGGGGTCCCGGGTTCGATTCCCGGCGCTACCAAGAATTTTTTTTTCAAGGCTTATGGGTCTATAACGGTACCCACCCATCATCATGGTGCAATTGAGAAGCTGCTATGAATAAAAGATAGTGGCGATCACAGTGAGAGCTTCGGCTCTCCTCTCCCAACCCGTCTGGTTAGCGTGGGAGCAGTAGACCAACTCCTCCCTCTGGGGAGAGGCCTTATCCAGTAGTGCATTGAATATAGCTGTGATTAATTATTATTTATCATATGTATAAGGTAAATTTACGATAAAAAGGAAGGAATTTACTTACAGCTTATTTGTTCGTATGAGAAAACACACACACACACAATAATATACACAGACGACATCGACATTTCGGACTTTAAAACTCCATAGTCTTGACGGGAGAAGAAATGACGGACACGTGCAGATAGAATAAAAACCTAAGACAATAGTGGTACCACGTAACGGACGACGCATCAAGTTTGGAGAACAGTTGACTGCTGTATATTGTGAATATTTCATTAAGGTTGATCTAAAGGCCGACTTAATGTGAATCTCGAAAGCTAGATGGCGCTCCAATCGCCCTATCTCTTTAATGGGATTTTTTTTTAAATTTCAAAATTCGATATAGACCAAGAATGAACTCCTTTCACGATATCCAAAGTAGGGAAGAAAGAACATGGGTAAACGAAGTACATCCGCATATCAGATTTTCGATTTCATTGTTAACCATTGTTGAAATCAAACTATTGTTTCCAACAATACTTATCTATAACTCATCACTAAATTGACATAAAATCACACGATTTAGCACAAACGTATAACACACCAATCCTCGGGACATATGCATTCTAAAACTTTGATGACTTATCGTACATTGTTGAACTCAATGTATTGTTGACAATAATTGTTACATAGATCTTACGACTAACAAATACTACGAATACTCAAATCAGCACAAATATGCAAGACTGCAAATTCAATTATTACAGAGCTTTAAAAATCCATTTGATCAACTGTTCATTGTTAACACAAGTGTTTTGTTGACAACAATGGCTGTCAATAACTAACAACCAAATGCAGATACAGACATAGGCCTAGGGCTAAGTATTGGAAATCAAATGAAATAGATCAAGTTCTTTCGGATCCGCTTTACCAATGTTTTCCATTCAACCAATTCAACATTATTACAATCAATTCATTGTTGAAAACGGTGGTATCTATTATAATCTCAGCAAACATTTATCTAAAGCCACCGCACTATTCAATTATCAATGGAAACCAAGAATGAACTCATTTCTCGATATCAAAATTACAAAAGCAAGAGCACATGCAAACGAAGCTCGGGACTTTATCGGATTTTCGATCTCATTATTCATCATCGTTGAAATCAAGCTATTGTTGTCAACAATAATAATCAATAACTCATCAGTAAATCCACCTAGAAGATTTAGCACAAACATGTAACACAACAATACTGGAAAAATGACTTACCGTTCATTGTTGAACTCAATGTATTGTTGACAGCAATTGTTACATATATCTTTCAACCAAATAGAATTGGAGCCTAGCAGCTCCAAAATGGTCTTGCACTGTGCCTAGACCATCACCAGCGTGCGTTTTCTGCGAAAAATGTGTTGACACATGGTGATTCAAAACACATGTTTTGTTACTTCCGAGTCCATAAATGGTTACGGAGGGGTGGGTAGGATACTACTCTTTTGCGTTTTCTTGAATACAAAGGAGATTCTGTGGTGCGCTCCAACTAGGCCTCCTCGACTAATGCCTCCAGCAAGGCATACACGTGAGCTGAACGAAGGTAAAGGTCGGACGGAGGCAGTAAATACTGCTCCTAGAGGACAAAATATTTGCCCCTCTCTTCACTTCCTGAAGAATGGTCAAGTCAGTCTAGACTCGAGGACCATTATCGAAGGGTATAGCTTGTTTAGATAAATCTCTCTTTTTTCTTTTTAATTCTGTTCTGCTCATAAACCTAGTTGTGAAATCTTTTACTTGCTCGACAGTAGAAACATTTGGAGAAGTAGAGCCCAATTGAAACAAATTTTCAACATTAGTTTTGCCTTGGAATTTTGAGAGGCATCAGTTACCGCTCTGAAGTCGGGGGAGGGGGGAGTTAGGTTTTGAATATTTTCATCAGTTTGAAGACTGTTTGATGGACATTATAGTAGAGTTTTCAAAAGTGGAATTGCATAAATCGCAGGATACTTTTGTACACCGTTTATAATAAATACGACCCGCATAATTATTTAATTAAATATTTCTCTAAGTTGATGAAATCAGTGCTCGAAGTGGGTTAGAAAAGGTGAGGCAACGCTTGGAGAAGTGGGTCAGAAAGGCAACGTTACCCTTGCACCTAATGGGACGATTGCCTATTGAAAGTAAAGGCAATTAACTTCCATTAATAGAAAGGTACACCAGATAGAAATAGTACGCCAAATCCAAAAAAAGGTAAAGGCACGGCGTGCCCCCTCATACCCCCACTTCGAGCGCTGGATGAAATGTATTCACTTGCATTTATGTGCAAACTGAGTAATTGTGATCACTTACAATCCTGCACCGAGCCCTCGTAGCTTAGTGGTAGCAATTGGTAGGTCGTGGGTTCGATTCCAGCAGCCGACCATCCTCACTGAGGTTTTCCACGCTTTTCCCTCAGTCACACAGGTGAATGCACAGATATAATTTAAAATAAATTTCTGGCTGCGTGCTACCTTCCCAGGAAGATTAGTCGCTGAGAGACGGCATCGCTCAGATTTCCTTTTCTATATACCATTCCAACATTCGGTAGTAAAACAGGACACATGCGTTAATGACAATTCATCACGGCCTTCGGTGCTGTACTTGGAACTCAGGGTGAAGACAAACCGAACACAATGATAACGTAGTCTTGATCTGTGGTCTAGTCAGCGGCTAGCCTATGAACGGAAGGTCCCTAGTGTAAGGTGAACCGAATGTGATTTGCCATTGCTTTCAATTGGATCCATAGTTTAAAGTGGGCTCCGCCCAAAGGTATCGAACTCGGGGCCCGTTAGTTACAAGGCAGCAAAGATTATCACTACTAATGACACTATACCTACGCAAGGGTTAATTGTTCTACATATAAACTCTTTCACTCTATGGCTTACGGAACTCGCAAGTTCGCCTTTGGCTTCGATCCTGGGCAAGAAGTAAGTTTTTTATATCATGAACATCTACCTCCCAAAGATTTTTTCTTAATAGACCCCTGTCATCCTAACAATATCTGGGTCCTCCAAATGGCCTCTTTCCCTCCAGCTTACCAACCACGATGGAATATAATCTTCTGTTCCCACCATCCTAACTACATGGCCTTATACTATCAGTCGAATCATATAGTCTGTGCAGTTCTTTATTATGAAGTCTCTTCCATTCTACGGTCATCTCGTCCCGTTCCGGGCGGAAATATATATATATATTCGAGCCTCCTTCGTAGCCTAGTCGGTAGCGCGCTCGACTTCAGTTCGCCCGGATTCGATTCCCGGTGGAGGCTCAAAATTTCGGTGTTGACCCAGCATCGTGAGGACAATTGGGGAGCTGCTGTGAATAATAGACAGTGGCGATCAGAGTTGAGAGCTTCGGCTCTCTTCTACCGATACGTTTAGTCAGC
>JAGDQP010011652.1:0-30046 GCA_022664845.1 Lepisma saccharinum
TATGTGTGATCTAGTGCGTTAGTAAGCTGTAAGTAATCCTTTTTTCTCCTTCATTTGTCTAAAATTTACCTTATACATGGCTGAGGATAGCAGGATGAGGGCTACATGAATGAGGATAGCAGCAGACCGAGATATGTGGAAAGAAAAGGGGGAGGTCTTCATCCAACAGTGGATAGAAAACGGCTGAATATGATGATAATATATATAAACTTCGACTTTCATTGACTCGACCATTTGTCTGATTCCGTATATTTCTTAATATTTATTAGTACAAAATTCTGGCAAATTTTTTGAGAATTTTTTATTTATTTGTTTGTGTGTCTCGTACGAATTTTATACGGATTTTGTTTGAGCAATACGTTTTACTTCGAATATGTAATCTAGAAAAGAAATTAAGGATGCACGAGGTATGTCATATTAGAAAAGTAAAGCGGTACTCGAATTCTTAAGATTAATAAAAATACCATGACCAAATGTATAAATTCGTTAGAAATTTGGAAACTTAAAAATGAAAACTGTTGTAGGATAGTACAAAATGGATTTTGACGTAGAGAAAATTTACTAGCAACACGCGTTAATTTCAGCAATTTTCAGGGTCAAATACTGGCCTTAAACATACCCTATAAATTATTTTAACTTTTCATATATATAATAAAATGAGCTTCCTGCGTGGCCTAGTCGGTAGCGCACTCGACTTTAGTGCGAGCTGTTCCGAGCTCGATTCCCGTGGGGGCCCAAAATTTCGGTATGGACCCAGCATCGTGAGGACAATTGGGGAGCTACGCGGTCTTTTTCGAGTTGAAAGCAGTTAGCTCAGCGGGTGTGCCAGTCCTGGAATATGTGCTGGAACATCCTTTGACATTATCTTCAAAAAAACCTTCCCGCCTGTTCCTGACAGCGTTAGACGAGTTAGAACGTTTACTTCTTAATTCCAGCTAGGCGGAGGGAAAGAAAAGTCGGAGCGAAATCAGGACTGTATGGATTGATTGGAGGGTAGGACTTACCTTTTCTTTTCTTTTCTTTTCTTTCTTTTTTTTTCTTTTTTTTTAAAAAAAATACAAATGTTGTCAAACAAGTAGCAACTTTTCACACCTGTTTCTGCAGAGTTCTAAGCAAACTCGGGACCCACCTTGCACAGACACGTGTTTTTGTACAAGTGCTTGTGAAGAATGATCAAGGTATTGCCATGGGAGAGGCTAAACACAGCCTTCCTTAAGCTGTTTGACCCAGCGAAATGTGGCACATCATCTTTCCCGTAAGCCTGCTGCACCGATGGCGGATGTGAGATATCATTATTTTTTTCCCTGAGGTTCCCAATTGGATTGTAACAGTGAATTTTTTTTTTCAGGTATTTGCTGCAGTTATTCATGGAAGCCAGCTGTCTAGAATGGTCTTTACTTATATCTGTTCTACTACGGGATGCTATGGCTGTTCTCCGAACTACAAATGCTGCAAGATCCCCTGACCAGTCATCTGAAGTAGTTCTCCATCTGAAAGAAGGATTGCTGGCATTAAATCATTGGACTAATACGGAGTGGTGAGAGTACTTTTCATAACATTTTGTTTCTTATGCAGTTTTGTATTAGTACAGTAGTATTGAATGTAATTGTAAAGTGGGCAAACAGTGGATAAATGACCCTCCGGCCTTAGGCTATCAAGTGTAGGAGCCTAAGAATTATATTTGCATCTTTTTGAGAAGGCAACCAAGGTATAAAAAGTTCATTGAAATCACTGATTTCGGCCATAGATGTCTACAAGATAATAGAAACGTCTGCTATGTGCTATCGATTAATACAATGGTGATTGTTGAACGTTGTTATGCTCACGCAGAGACCCACTTTCCTTCACAACAATGGTCCGTAACTGGTCCTACTGGCCCGAGCCAACAGCGAGTTAAAATTTTATTTTCCTTCAACATGACCTTAATCCATTTCTTGACTAATAAGACTGCGCTTAAAGATAACGGATAAACCACTCTAATGGCAGAGGATAATTCACCAAATTAGGCAATTAGCATATATTTTGAATAATGAATAAAAGTCGGAAGATATATACATGAAGTTATTTAGTCTGCTTCTGTTTCTCTTAACTCTTCTGTCTTCTATAGAGGTGGAGCGGACACCGAGTGGCTGACTTTAAAAAACAATTTCTATCGCTTAATATGCATTAGTGTTTGCACTGTTCACTGTCGCAAAATTAACGAACTGAATTTCCCAGAGGAGTCGTCATTCCGTATACAATCTCTAATCCTCTCAGAGACGTGGTGTTTCGGTTCAAAGTCAATAAAATACTTCCGCTTAGTTTCCTTCTAGAGATTCTCAGAGAGAGAGAGACTCCGATGCGCTGACCGCCCGATACCAAATCAGAAACCGATTGCATCTGATGTGGCCCATCGGAGTCTCAACATCCAAAGTGGGCCCGCAGAGGTAACCTCAGGTGTTGCCCACTCCAGACAATATTCTGCCTGACTTCACTTACAAGTCCCGGTCAAAGAAAAATCAGATCTTCAGAGGCCAGACTCGTGACACGCCATGCAATAAGTAAATATTCTACGAACTGGGTCCCATCAAATCATTCCTTTGCTCCAGATTCAACTCTCTCTCTATCCCCTTTTGTAGTGCACTCAAAAAAACAATTCGGCACTCACATACGCATTAGCTACATCTAAAAAAATAATTACTCGCTACTCCGAAACTGAAAGAAAAAGGAAAATTTGTTTTATCTTCAATTTTGCCTCTCTTTAAAAATTTTCACTTATTTCTTGTTGTTCCAAAGGTGCTACCTAGCTTGAGAAGAAAATAGCAAATATCCGCATATAAAATTAACAGAACCGGCACTTATTTCCACTGATTATTTTATCCATCCCTACCTTATACCTTTCTCAAGCACTATCACCACACACACACAAAATCACTTCGCAACATATAGAGCGATAAAGCAATATCCGAGTGCACACTTTCACATCTTGCACCGAAACCGTCCATTCAACAATAACTCTTTCAACAAAGCCATATACTCCCTCCGCCCCTCTCACTACCTCATTTGCTCCTGGCCTCATAGAAAGAATATCCCCGGAAAAGCAGGCTACGCTGTTCTTGTTACGTGCATCACTTCCAGCCTTTCTCTAGTCTGGAACAAAGAAACAAGATACACAAAGGCTCTCTTAAGACTGACAGCCCAAGGGAAACATTGCCTGGGTTTCTACAAATATTTCTTACTTCAGCAAGGCTTCCTCTGCGCTTCGGAACCGACCGGCCGTGGCTCAGTAGTAGAACGTTGGCTTAGCATTCGGGAGGTTCTGAAACGGATCCCAGCTGTAGACCATCCTGACAGGTCTTTTTGAGGGGTTTCCTCAGTCATACCAGCTAAATGCCAAATTTAGGACCTGTCCGTCTTCTTCCAACATCCTTTTCCTCAGTTTATCCCGGCCTGAGCCTAAGATGCTTAAAGGCATTAAAATAAATTAAAATTCTGCGTTTCGAAGCTAAAAGAAATATCTCACAAATAAAATACACAGCACTTACATACACTTTCCATAACAAAAAATATAAATTTTCATATCACATTAAATAATAAAGAGTAGATATTAATCAAGATAAAGATGGAGGGAATAGCTGTTCGGCCGAACCTGGGCTTGAAGTAGGGCGAGAAAATAAAACGTTGGCAGCTGAAATTCCCACAAAATCCCGTTATTTCTTTTCAATAGATGTTTCACAATTCGTCGTTTTTTTTAACACGTGGTATATGGGCTTCCTTATTTCATACTACCATAGAGACTTATCCCGCCTACCTATTTTCGTCTGCACTAAGGAGCACATGATTTTGAACCCTACCGCTAGATAACTCTGGCGACTATTTTCAGTTGCTGGTTGTTTCCAGCAGTAGCCACCAAACGACAGAGTCCAAAATCACATGCTCTTAAGCAAAAAACACATTAATTTTAGGACAGACGAAAATAGGTAAGCGGTAAAAGTCTGTATTATTGTTTAGTCTATCTACATGACTGTAAGGTCATTTTTAAGTTGTTGAAAAATGATTATGGCAGTAACGAAAGAAAGAAACAAACTAGTGTATGTAAAATTGATCAAATCTACAGAATGAAAATGCCCGGTTCTTCTCGTTTCGCCGGTCAGTAGCCATTAGCCATAACATTAGTTAAGATTGCTAATAAGGCAATAAAATAATTACAAAATCAAGTGATATGATAGCTTCTCTTTTTTTTCACAGCCTTGGTTACAAACCATTCATGATGGCGATCATGAGTCAGGTGGCCGTGTTGAATAACATTCTGATAAGTAAATCATCAGCCCCTCCCAGTACTCCATCATCTCGCCGTGCGTCAAGGACCACAAGTATCACTTTGGATGATGAATCTGTGCCGTCTCATAAAATAGTAGCGAGTGCGACGTCAGAACACGCGGATGTGACTGAGTGCACGAGTGTGACGAGTAAAGAACGGTCGGAGCCTTTCTCAACTGAAGATAGAGCAAGTAAGGAAACCAATCGAGAGATCGAGCTGAATGCTAATGAAGAAGAAATCGCAGCAGTGGAAGAAAAGGAACAAGTAGATAATGCAGGATGTGTTGTATCGTAGAAATAAATGAAGACAATGTGCGAGTAAGGTATGTCGCAGATTTGTTGCTAAGTTATTTTTTTGTCTCTCCTATTTATATTCGCTAAAGAATTGTTTTGTGTCCTTTGAAAGGACCTTGAGTGATGCCTGTGGCAATCATTGTTTTAGATTTGAGGTCTGATCTAGCTGCTGATACTCACTGAAGAAGTCATTTTTGTTAATATCTTTTTAAGCTTAATGATTGAGGGCAATGCGAGTTTATTATGACACTATCTCCTTCTTTATAAGAAAAAAGAGGAACGAACGAAAATCTACGCATGCATAGCAACATGAGGGGATGTATAACCAACCAGTGCACTGATAGCCTGTTGCTAGATTATACATCCCAAAATACAAAACACCAATACATAAGTTTGAAAGATCTGCTCAGTTGAAAAGTAACGGCTAAAAAACCCCAATACCTCAAAAAAACACTTGACCTTCTTGTTAATTCATCGTGACAGATTTTTTTAATTAGACACTAATAATGAGACTCAGTTGCTCGCAATAATATTTTGTACATAGTCACAGAAGGTGCATAATGAAATACAGGTTTTGTTTATGTATTGCTTTTTTATAGAAAATAACTCTTATTATAATATAATTATTAAGAATCTGTAAATAATTTGTTAATTTTCTGGCAATTTTTTTGTATGGTTTGTCTGCGTGTATGTACATAGATTATAATATATATACATATAAATATATACATGTACGTATATATATAAAGCTCAATCATATAGTAAAGATTTCTCTACATAATTATATATATGTGTGTGTGTGTGTGGAGTGTGTGTGCACGCGAGGAGTTAGTTAACATGTAAAGGAATATGTAAAACAAAAAAAAAAAGCTAAATCGAGGACAGGACATCCAGTGTTATTTTTTATTCATATCGTGCATAATCCTTGTAGTGTGATAGTAGTCTTAAATATAGTATTGAAGGTGTTTTTTTTTTCTAAAAAAAAAAAAAAAACTTTCATGTCATATTTTTAAGGCTAGACGTCGATTAATAAAAGTACGATATGCCGAGTAGATTTACGTTTTTGTAATTAAAACGAAAAAAAACATTCTGATTGGACAATAATTTTTAATGTTTATTTTGTATTATTTTATCAGAGAAGTACTATATTAACTGTTTACATTCGAAGTCCACTTTAGTGGAGAAAATTTCTTCAAAGGCTTATGCACTCAAACACATTTCACACGCTGTTTGCAAAAGCTGTTCTTCACCTACGATGATTCGTATTACACAGTACTTGAATTTTACATAAAATGAGCGTGTTTAAATCTAGATAATCTGGGCGAAGAAAAGCTTTCGTAAAACAGTGTGTCTGTGTGTATATACAATATATACTCGTTGTACACTTTGATCCACAAAAGATGGCCGTTGGATACATGTAAGGTTAGAAAATGTGACAATACCAAGCTTATATTTAATTAATATAAACGTCCCCTACGTTGTGCTTGCCACATATTAGCGCGGTGTTGCCAGATTGTGAAGCGGCCATTTTTTTTCCTGAATCTTATTGTACATCTTCCCTTAAAACAGGCTAAGAGGGGGAAAAAATGCTCAACAGTATCTGTTCTGATTCTATGAAACTCAGTTTATTAGACATCATGTCAGGTTTTTGGATGACTATTTGTGATCGTAGATACAAGTGTACTGAGTTGCATCATCGTGAATATTCAACGAATCGTTGCTTATCTTTGATTTGATAAACAAGATACCGAAGGTAACGTAGTTGTGGTGTGGTCACCATACTTCATGGAATATACCTTTCGTCCTTTATAACTGGTTTAGCGTAAAAGTATGGCAAATTTGTAGTCGATAGGGGCAAAATTGATTTTACACTCATTAATATCGTAATGTTTGGTAAACACACTATTAAATATTTATTTTAAAAAAAAAATACATTTTCGAGAGGAATGAGACCCTTTAATGTGAAGAAGCTACACTGAAAATATTACAGAATAATTGTACATCTGTACATAGCAGGTGCTTAAAAAAAGTTTTATTACAAAAGAAGAAAAATAAGGCTTACGAGAATTTTCATTAATTTTAGATATGTCTCTTTCTCTGTAATAAAACTTCCATTTTTTAAGCACCTATGTATAGATGTATAAATATTTATATCAGCTAAAGAGAGTTTTTGTAATGTGATTATACTCTCCTGTAGTGTGTATTACGTTTTAAACACTTATAGCAGTAACCTTGTTTCATCTAGTATAACTAGTTTACACCAGTTAACACTGATTCTGTTTTTAAAAATTGCTTTTAAACCTCAAAGGGATGCTACGTGTATATACATATATACCATGCGACGACTCAGTGTGTGTACTGGTAACTTTGTGAAAACTGCGTTCTGTGCTAGACTACATTTTTGACGCTGCTGTCCCCTCCTGGTTCCTCATCAAACGCTTTTACTTTGACCCATTTCCACACCACTCAACGAGATAGAATGAACTGGCGCGTTTGCTTTCTTCCTCCCTCCATTGATTTGTGAGCTCACTCGAAAAAGGGAGAGCACCAGTTTCTGTCTTCTTAGTCTCTACGATACAGTCAAACCCTATTCCATTCCCCCTGATTGAATGAATTTCTAGGCGAGAACGAAATATGACTACCGCATTATGTTTCGCAATAATCTGCGCAGTGATTATGAAGAGGATTGGTATTCTGCCCGGCTTCTGGGTAACGTGAATCGTGGGATTTTCCATTTCCTTCCATCAGACGAGTCTCAGTTTAATATGGATCAAACCACTATTGCTTATTATATATTCAGTGAATACTAAGCTCTCCAATGTTGCCTTTTAATGATTACCTTTTTCCTCTTACTGTAACAAGTTGGAATCCATCGGGAAGCAGTTTTTCGATATATTTCGTGGGTATAGAGTGATGTTCTTAAGTCACAACAATAATCTGCTTTCTCTTTGTAAGTGACATAAGAACTAATATTAATATCCGTATACCGTGTATATTGGACAATATATTTTCTATGAAATAGAAACAGGATGTAACCGAAGCCCTGGTGTTATCGCTTCAAAGCTAGCTCCGAAAAAGGGGTTGAGTATACACTATGATAAATAAACTTCTCCGACTTCTGTAGACAAGAAATAAACTTTACAGCAGTTACCAGACACACCAGTTTTCATCAGTAACACAGAAAATCTTGGTGGAAACTAGTCCCTTTTTTTGTCCTTTCACCCTGCGAAGAGCTGTCAAACCTAACTTTTCAATGTTACGCAAGCTTAAAAATGAAATGGGCTTTCGGGACGCATGGTCACGGTTGAAATCCGGTGGGGGTTCATAAACAAAAACTGTGGGTCCCGTCCTTAGAAGCTCACATACGTTATTCAAGATTGAAACAGACTTCAGTGGAACAAATGTTTATAAAGGTCACCGGTTATCTAGATTAATTGGCAGCAGGTTCGCTTTATGTGCGCGTAGTCCAGAGTTCAAACCCGATGGGGGGGACCCATTTGAACAAAATATGTAGGGCCCGTTCTTAAAATTGTTCAAGTTCCTTTAGAACATTAATAATAATAATAATTCAAACAAGCAGAAATTCTTGACACAACTTTCATGTAGGTTTGTAATCTCGTTAAAAATGGTATATTGGAATACGTTGCTATGAAAAGTTCTGCTGTTTAGCGTCGGTTATGGTGCTATTAACACTTGCCAATAATAACTCTTGATCATATTGTCAATGTGGAGACTTGCTATACAAATAGTCACTATTCAGAAAGAAAAAAAAAAAACCCTGCCCAAAATCAGAAAATCTAGATTCAGTTTTACCTGTTTTCGGTCCAACTTAAGATGAAAAATTACAAATTTCGCTTAAGTTTGTATTTGTCAGATTCTTTTGGTATTATAGAAAGGGTATTCTTCTTTGAAACCCTCTTCGAGCACATTATAAACTTGTTTTTTAGCTCCTATGTACCAGCATAAAATATTGACATTGGATGTCCTTTTAAGATGAAATGACAAGTATTGGCAATACATTGTTGGTTTTATGCCATTAGACTGAAATGTCTTTGTTTTTCAATTGTTCATTATCATGTCTATTAAAATAATTGCCTCAATCTAATTTTTATGTGTGGTGCTTGCTGTATTATATACATTTATACAGATATATTAATTACGGTAGCACTTGTACAGGGTACTTTTTTTTAATTGTGAGCCAGTTTGCAGCTATGTAATCGTTTCTGTCCGGTTTTTCTATGTATAAAAAGAGATTTAATAGCCAAATTATGTACAGTATATGAATTGTATTTAGGTCTTCCTTCGCCAATCCAGTGTAAGTTTTAAATTAAAACTATGAATTGTTTTTTTTTTATATGTAATTAATTGTATTTTAAAAGGTTGAAGCGAAAAAAAAGAAGTTTGACCTCGACAGCCGTTGAACAAGATAATGATGAGGTATCCTGTAAATAGAACCATTTATAAGAAATGATTTATGATCATGTACATTATAATAAACGTCACGCTTAGAATTTGTGACGCATAATATTCGTCCTTGTTAATCAAGTTGTTACTGTGAACTACTATTCCTAAATATTGTTACCGATAATTTTTCAGTGTAATCCAAATTAGAATTTGTATCCATTTTTTTCTCTTCTTATATACACTTTCAAAATGAATTCGGTATAGGGAAGGCAAAATAATAGATTATATAGAGTATTTCAAATAATTCATCGAATTTTGTAAAAGCTTACGTTAACAGAGTGATTGCTGGGATATTAAGACTTAAAACTCACCTGCACATTTATTTATATTACTTCATTTAACGACGTCAAGGGTTTCATCTAATTCCTGCTGCACTCGCTCTAGCATGACTGTTGTCCAGCGTGTATTTAGTTCATCCAGATTGTTGGTAACAGTGGCACGTAAATCGTTAATGTATTACCAGAAAAGAAACCGTCACGGCGTTAGGTTAGGTAACCACCTGTAAAGCACCAAGCCATAAGGGTTCGATGCGAGCAATCCAACGTGGAGAGCTCTAGTAACAGTTTTAAAAAATTCGACAGTTTTTTCATTCATTTGATGTATCCGGTGTAGCAATAAGCCTATTTGAAATCCGATAAATAATTTTGGAACATCCTGTGTATTGAAATTGGTTATAAGATGAAGAGGTAATGTTTTTTTCATCTTCAAGATATTTTAGCACGCTTCCCTTGAATGCTCGGAAAGCAGTTTCGGCTGTAGTCCATCTTGGTTTTAACCTTATTACACTGATGTTCGGATAAGGGCCTGATTTGATTAAGGTCAACTACGAAATGCCAATCAGGATGGGTACTGTGTTCAGGGTTTTGAACCTGAGGGTCGAGTTGGCATGCAGTAAACCCTGGGCTGTGTACTTTACTTTCCTAGTATATTCGTTTACAGAATATGAAGAGTTTTAATTTTAAATTATTACAATAATAATTTATTACTAGCTTCGTAGCAGTACTTTGTAATTCATAACTAAGATTCAGCTTAACTCTGACCATGAGGAACGGGGGGAGTATGATTACTGTTAGAAAAGATACTGAAAATTGGTCGCTAGAATGACCGGGACTCGAACCCGATCTCCCTTTTTTTTCTAGACGTTTAAAATTTATTTTGTTGGCGGAGTCAGTAATCTGAATAACGAAATCATATTTGACGGAATCAGTCTAAAAGTTGTTGTTTGTTGAAGAAATGTAATTAATGTCTGCGGCATGTTTCGAAGATAAGCATTCGTTACGAGTAAATTGTCAGATTTTGGCATTTCACTATATTTAAACATTGAGTTCGCGCGGAGCCGTTTGAGAAGCGTTATTATCTGTGATGGATGTTAATTGGCGCTATTGGCATTAAAATTATCCTCGCATAAAGTACTCTGACTCAAAAAGACGTTTTTGTGGCATCATTTTGTTGCTATCAAGCGAACTTTCAAATTAACAACGAATACGTTCCTGTTAAGGTCAACAAGAAAGAAAATAAAAAATCAGCACGGATAGAACTCTTCAATTAGTTATAAACTTTCTTCCCTGAAAGTTAGAACTCTCTAGACTTGAATTTGTAGCAGCAGCATTGAAATTTCGTGCAACGATAAAATTACATTAGACATATACGGAGATAGTGCTGCCATCTTTTATTGGAGATCTTTGCTTTACATTAACCGTAATAAAAATAAAATAAAGGGAAAATGCTTCCAGGTAGACTAATATTAAAAAAAAAAGGAAAACACATCGTTAGTATACATTATTGAAACAATATGACCGTCCTTTTCGCTTGTAGATTATAAGTGTGGATTGCTCTGTTTGTAACTGAAAGGCGAATAATTCAAATCGTAATTTTGCGTTGGTTTTATTTGAAAGTTGTATTTCATTCAGTACTAACTTGTTTACTAAAATAGCTTGTATAATAATTGAATGCATTTTTAGGGTGGTAGGTGGGTTTGTTATATCATTTGGTCAACAGAATTCATGTAATAGTTTATCAAGTCTCATCAGTGTAGATTCTTTTAGGATAAGGAATGGAGAATGCAACTAATTACAATTCATTTAATCAGTTAATTAGGTGATACAGTGACATAGTTAACGAATGGTCGTATGTGGACAGTGTAATTTCTGAACTTGGAGTTTTTAAAATTATCAAGATACTATCAGTACTGGACGCTCCGACTGCATAATAATTAGAATTGGTTGTGAATCTTGAGTTATTTCAAGAGTGTTTTTTATTTTAAATTAAAAAAAAAAATGTTCAAAATTTGATGAACAAGCAACGTTATATATTAAGTGATGTACGTCCAGTTTCCTCAGGCAGCTATAACTGTTTCGTTACATTTATCTCGGAGTTCCTGCGTAGACTGAAGCTTAAAACTAGGTGTGTTCGGAGCTGTGAAGTCAATTCCAAGAATTCTGACGTTCGGAATTCCGAACACCACTACTTAAAACTGAGTAAGACGGTGGTTACGATATTAAATTTGTTGATTCGCAAGTTAATACGGTAGGCAAGTCTGTGGAGAGATCGTATTTGTTTAGTAATATCTAACGCTATGGCTTACGGAACTCGCAAGTTCATCGCCGCAGTAACAAACGTGCATCATTGGATTCTGTCCTGGGCAACATCAATCCAGTTTTCAACGTAACATCAATCTCTCGAAGATCTTTTTTTAAGTCCAAAAGTTGACAACACAGAACCAATATGTACAGAGGGGCTCAAAACAATTTATACAGATTTTAATATACAAAATATTTATAACTAAATTGATATGTACGTCAGCGGATGTTAAGTCGTGTTTAATAATATCACAAATGCTCATCATTAACGCCCAAATCCTGAAGTTCGGCGAACTACTGCAAAAAGCAATATTGACGTAAGATGTCCACTGTGACGTCACCTGCTGTTTCAGTTTCTTTCCATAAGCCGCTCATGTAGCTTGTTTCCTACAGTGTAGCACATCTTTTAGAGTCTCTGAGAAGTAAAGATCAGTCCTCCCTCGTTCTCACTTCAAAATGATCTTGCGTCGCTCGAACCACCGTTTTTGTTCGATCAATCTAAGAGTCATGCTGGCTGTAGCATTTCTATGACTAGCGCCATCTATTAAGAAAATATCACACTAAACATTGCCACCGTAATTCGGTTCGACTTTGAAAGAGTCTGTAAATAACCTCTTTTTTAAAAGTACTTTGAACTTCCTTGTGAATGGTTGAGGTGACGTGTGGAATGCGTTATTTCAATGTACATCGCATAGTGGTGCCACTATTTTGAACCTAGGAATTTTTCTGTCGCCTATTTTCGGTTAATGTACATTACCGGTGTTTTAAATCATAATTTTTGTTTGGAGACCGAAATTAGGAGTAGCAAAAATTATAGAATAGTACTAACTACATCCTGAAGTAGCACTGAACTCGAGAAGAAAAAAATGGGGAAAACTGACATAATAAATGACCTGGAAGAGTAAAATTGTTTCAACACCAAAATCTTTATTCTGTTACGACTAGTTTCTCTTTTCACCACAAGTAGTGTGAGGGAACATAAAGAAATCAATCTTAACGTTGCCAACATGGTTGGACGTTCGTTCAGTAATCATGACTTGTTCCGTAAGGTCACAGAAAGGCCTAACATTAATTTATCATGACTACAACTTTATTGGGAAAATTAGAATTCAACGTGAAAAAGCTGAAAGACACACGTCTAGTAATAGAAACTTCTAATTAAGAATGACAGGTGGCTTTTAGTGAGTGTAATAAGTAATATAATGACCGGTGAAAATATTTATACCATACAGGATTTTAGAATGTTCGTTAGTGTATATATAGAAATTGCATGAGCATAATACTCCGCGTATTTATTTGCTACTAGTATATAAATTATAATTTTGTAATAGTACTAGTGTATTATGGTTTATATATGATTTGAATTGTAGTATTATGAATTGTGGTTACCTTTTAAGTTATTTTGTGATTATGACTTTTAACGATACACTGATAAGATGAAGATAGTAACTGCCAATGAACTGTCCAGTTCTACAAGGAGGTGGTGTACAATTGTTTCAGAAGTTTTGTCAAACAACAAACATTTTATTGTTGAGGAAACGTATGACTTGAGTTTTTTTAATGTCCTAAAGGACGGGACTTGGTTTTAACTGGATTCCGAAGTACTGTGTGAAACAAATGATCACTAGGAAACCGTTCCGACATCCCTTGATTAGATCCTATCCACTCACGGCAAAGTTAATTCGTAGTGATTGTGAAGAGGATTCCTGGTCAAGGAATGTGAATGTGAAACCCAAATGCAACCGTTATCTTTATAAAGGTAAAAAAAAAAAAAAAAGGTAAAGCTATCCCCCTGTGCGATACGCACGCGCAGTGAACGGTGCATGTGGAGGTAGCGCTCCACATTTTCTTGACCTGCGGTACGAAGTGAGGTGGGGGGGTGGTCAGTCCCACGCTCGACCTCCTTTACCTTCCCAAGGTGCCAAGGACACTCTGGTACTCAAATTTGATAGGAGGCTGAGTGGACCTCAGAGCGCCAGGCATGGCCGGGATTTGAACCCGGGCCGCCCGATTCGTAGGAAAAAAGAAAACAATTTCTTGCTGATAATAAATAGCATAAATGGAATCTGGAGTTTCAGTTAAATTAAGACATAAGAACGCAGCGTAGATATGGAAAGCGGACAAATGTTTGTTCTAATTAATTTCTTATTAGCAGCACTTAAACCTGTGAGTGTTTTGTGAATTTCAGTAAGAAAAGAACTTGGCGACCGAGAAGTCAGCACGCTCGCTTTCTATACGCGTAGTCACGGGCTCGGTTCCCTTCGGGATCCATTGAATCGAGTGGTTCAAAACCCACTTTATCATAAATGTAGCTCCCGTCGTTACAAGCTCATCGGCTCGTTTAGGACGTCATTCAATCAGCGGGAACAGTGGTAAGATAAGATAAAATGAATTGTATGGGCGGTAACAAGACTATGGCTTACGCCCGTCCTGAAGGAACAGTGGTCATTCATTTTGTGAAAGATCAGTAAGTTTGATTTTGCAATTACCACAAACAACTTCCCTATTATTGCTATAGTTTTATGGATGGGAACATCTCAACTAACTTTACAAGTTTCGTGAATGTCATTCTGTCAGTAAACAACTAAATATTAATATATGAAATTCCTTATTTATAATTATTTTTTTATCGGATCTTGTTTTGCTTTGAGCGTGGCGCTGCTATGAAAAAAAAAAAACTTTGGAAGATATTCTTGCAGAAAAATGCTGAAATCTTAAACAGCTGTGTATGTTACATGGAGCAGACCCACATGTTTTATGTTACAGAGGTCACGCTTGTAACTGCACGCCTGTTCGGACATATGTTGTTGTTGTCGGGGCATTGTTATGTCAAACACTAACATTTCCTTGTAGAACGTTGATGGTTTAGAAGTTGATGAACAGAATTTTGTGACTTCTATAGTTTAAAGAGGACTTATTTTTTAGAACATACAATTACTATTAATAATGAGTTTGCTGCAATCAGCATTTGAGTATTTAATTACTGCATATCAATGATTGATTTACAAATGGACAAGATTATGAATTGAGGGGTATAGTAATGCAGATGAACAGGGTACTGATATTCTATGAATGATGACTTCATGTAAGTGACAACAGATATAAACTCTATAATGAGCAAAAGACTATTTTTCCTGGTGGTCCTGTAGCTTTATAGAAGTCTGGAAGTGTATGAGCTTGTATTTCTGATTTCATTAGAGAATTGATTGTAAACTTTTTTTTAAAAATATATATATTATATAATAATAAGTGATAGCCGTTGTGTAGATACCAAGGACAATTATTGTTTATTAACGGATTTATATAATAATAGTAATAATGAGAAAAACTATAAACTTGACAATGGTTGTTTTTACTTCTTAAAAATGAATTCCTATGATCAAAATGAAATAGGACTTTTTTCCCCTGTGATGCTCAGTTTCAAATGTTTGTAAGTGTAGGCCAAAATAATCATGTTATGGAAGTATATTTTTATGTAGAAATAATAATAAAAAAAAAGAAGTATTTTTTCATATATACATCAAATATAGGTTGTTTTTATTTCTCGAGATATGAACCTATTTTCATAGGTACAGGTATGAACAAAAAGATTGTCGCATGTCTGACTTTTCTTGAATTTTTATTCATGGCATGCAAGGCTCAGGCCGGGATAGCGAAGGAGAAAGGATGTGGGAAGGTGTCGGCCAGGGCCTATGTTGAAGGAGTCATCCCGGCATTTGCCTGGTGACTGAGTAAAAAAAAAAACCTGGAAAACCTGTGATCGAACCCGCGACCTCCCGAATGCTACGCCATCTACCACTTCGCTACGGCGGCTCGGTGAAAATTCTAAGTCCAAAAATCTACAAAGTTGTATAGTTTCCTCGTATATACCTCGGTGAGCGATAATTTTGTAACGCAATGGGAACTATTAATTCCAACTTTAATTTTCGTTAGAAAATGTCTCTCACGGGAGGGACATCTTCAAGAATTTGGGGAATAAGATATGCGACAATCTTTTTGTCCATAGCCGTACCTATCCACTGATGACATTCCAAACTTCAGAGTTAGCTATGGCGGAGTTTCGTGAATCGTGTACATTCAACCAGGCACATCGTGAACATTAATGTTTGGCAATTCCTCTCTAACCTCGGAAGTAGCTAGCATCAGCATTTGTTAAAAGCTAAGATAAATTATACATGACTACATAACATTCCGCGACGGCTAAAATTATCTCATATGTGGTATAGTAGCAGATATACCTTTTTGTTCCACTCGTATGTTCTTTCAAATTAGGTTTCTTTTTCTTCAGTTCAAATGGTGATAATGGAGGACTAAAGGCTTGACGCCATATCCGGTTGGCAATATCCGCTGCGGTGGGGTTCAAGTCTAAACAACAGTGAACAGTCAAGTAAGTTTGATGGTAGGAACGTAGACAGTAAGTTGTGGAAGTAATGGCTGTTAATTTCTCTTTCTTTTTCTGATTTTCATCCTTTGGAAACATGAAAAAGAGACACTTCTCTCTCTCATTGTAATGTTTGTAATCTGGTACGAAGCACATACCCATGATGAATTATTATTATCGAAGAAACTACATAAACCAACCATTGTTCACTGTTGTTTAGACTTGAAGATGGCGGGTTACCAAGACAACCAACCGGATCTGACGGAAGACTTTTGTGGTCTATAGAGCCATTTGCTTCGTACTTTAGTGTTTTGACTAGCAATAAATAAATTACAAAAGAATTATTTAACAGTTTTAAAACAATATATTCCATTCTAGTTAGCAACAAATTCTTCACAACGAATACAAGTATCTTCACTCTACATTTGCCAGCATATCAAATATCACAACCACAACACTATATTACAATGGGTCCGTTGGCGTCATATCTGGAACTATTTGTTCGGATAGTAGCAATTTTAGTTCTTCAACCTCCAGAGGCCACATGTGGGCAAGAGCGGGATTTTTGCTAAGATCATTCAGCTTCACTGCATAAACTTCAGGAACGCCTATGGCATTCACTAAGTACCCTATAACACTGCAGTATTTACCTGCAACAAACAAGAAGACTTCGAATTAATTATCTTTCAAAGCAAACTTACATAAAGCATTCATATTTCGATGCATAGCGTAATTGTTGTGAAATTCCGTAGTGTACCTCCTTAAATGAAATAAAATTGTTCATCCTTTATTCTGCAGCAAAATACAATTACCAAAGAATGATATATACACACATTACAGAACCAACGCAAATACATGTAGATTAAAACCGAATATTCAATGTAATTAGTTTTACTTGAGGGCTGGGTTGCAAGAAAATACTTATGTACCATCAAGCTCTACATAATACTGGAGTCACTCAGTGTTAAGATAGACGCCAGAGCAAACGTTTAAACTTGTTTGTCCTTCCAGTCTAATCCAATGTGGACCAAATTTTCAGTTCTAGCTCAGTTTTATATGCTTCTTATCGCTAAATATTGAAGTAGTCACTTCCAGACTAGTAGCCCAGACTTCTAAGCCTAAGGCACAAGTTCAAATCCTGCTTACGCCGATCATTCTAATCGATAATTTCCTTTGTCCCACCGGGAGAATGTCGCAATGGTACAGCTATGGACAAACTGACTGACTTTTCTTATCTCAAAAATAAACCTATTGAAACGTATAAATTTGTTGACTTACAAACACATACACAATCACATAACGCACGTTTGAGGAAAATATTGCCATGATATGTAGATAAAACGAGGGCGATATGGGCCTATAGTTTTTTTTGTTTGTTTGTTTTTTAAACTTCCCTCGTTTTTCTATGAGATTTTCGTAACACAATGGGAACTATTAATCGTAATTCTAATTTTCGTTAGTAGATACCAGATACCACACACGGGAGGGACATCTTCGCGAATTTCGGATGTGACAATATTTTTGTCCACAGCTGTACATGGAAATAAACTCTGGCCGCTACAATTACCGCAGATTATGTTCTCGCTGAGGGTCATCATCCCTCAGACTGGTGACGAGTTTGCGCCTTGAGGAAAGCCAGGCGGGCAGAATGTCGGGCGTACTCAGTACGAACGGGTGAGTAGAATTGCACAAGTTCACACCAACAGCGGCACTAGCTATCTTCTAGAGATGAAGAGACCTCAGTCAACAATCAAATTATGCTCTAAGCTACCTCTGGCCAAAGATTCTGAATGTTTTAGAAGTTAGATAAGAGTAGGCCAACACTCAGGATGATTAGAGTATGGTCGATTTCCTTTCCCCAAAATTAGATAGCTTGGATGAAATAGCGCCAGGTTTAACGTCATTATGCAAATCCTCGGCTGAACACGTTCATTGTTGGCTTTGTAGCTCTGAATTTGATGCCGCTCTTGTCCACAACAATGGGCGCACGCAGGTAGGAATACTCAGCTTGGACGATGATTGTTTTGAGGGCTATGAAGCCCATAAATTTAGAATCAGTAATACTAAGTATCTACTTTTTGAAGTTCGTGGTGAATCCTCCACTCTTTTCATGTATTCTCTGTGCGATGCGCATGCGCTGTGAATGAGGCATGTGGAGGTAGCACGACCCAGAACCTTGGAGCCGCTGGTCTGACGCCTCAGGACACACAACTACAGCGGTCAGCACTAACACACCATTCAACGTTTCGTAGAATAAATCCACCTATTTATCTAGAGGAATATCTAGAAAAACTAAGAAATATGATTCAGAACTTTCAATATTATGAGACTATTTTTAATAAATAAAAATTAGTCCTTTGGCCGAGAAAAAGGATATGTTTTGAAAACATACCACAGAGAAAAACTCTTTGTGAGGTTCCTTTTTTGGCTGGGTTTTATTTTAGAGCTAAAGATTTAATTTTAGAAAGTGGGACAATTAGAAGGAAATAAAACACTCCAACCCCTATGTACTAGTCTAATTCTACGTACTATATTTCTTAACGTTTTCTAAGTTGTTCATTCCTCTAGATAATGTAGGCGCATTTATTCTACGAAACTCTGAGAATTAGAGTTAGTATATAAGATTGGAGGTTACACCACAAACGTCGTGTGGGTAAGAATTAAATCTAGATTCTGTAAGTTATGTCTTGTATGTATTAAATCAAGTAATCATTTTGTCCATGCTCTTTCCGGGCATACCTTCATTCAAAACGTACCGGGAATTGTTACATAAAACAAACACTTCTCATTTAGTCAACAACATTTATTGTGTCTCCTTCGAAATAGGCCCCATTTGATGCAACACACACGTATGCCAGTTTGTGAAACAGTTTTTATAGGCGCTTTTCCAGTATAGCCTTCAGTTCCTTCCACGAATTTTCTTTCATGGTTTCAATCGACTCAAAACGGGTACCCCGGAGCGACAATTTAAGGTTCGGGAACAGGAAGCCACGGGGCCATATCTGATGAATATGGTGGTTGATCGATGACATTTGTTGCCTTTTTGGCTTTAAATTCGGTCACAACTGTTGCTGTATGCGATGGTGCATTAATCGTCATGCAAAATCTACGAATTGTTCTTCCTCAAATCTGGCCGTTTTCGACGGATTTTCTCATGCAAACGCTTCAATATGGCCAAATAGTATTCTTTATTAACCGTCTGTCCCTTCGGAACGAATTCATGATGCATCAAACCACGAATATCAAAGAAATCAATGCGCATCGCCTTTATTTTTGAGCGACTTTTTTTTTTTTTTTTTTTTTTTTTTTTTTTCAGCTCGCAGTTTGTCCTCCATTCCGATCCCTGTTGACTTGTTTGCATGTCAAACTCGTAGACCCATGTCTCGTCACCACTTATGATGTGTTCCTTGAATGTGGGATCAGAATTAGCGCGATCCAGCATGTGCACGGTACTGTTTTTGAAAACAATTCAGCTCTTTTGGAACAAGCCGTGTGGCGACGCGTCTCATGCCCAACACATCCACCAAAATAGAACGAACAAACTCTTGAGAGACGTCAATATCACGTGCTCTCTCTCTTAAGCTGGAATGGTGATTATCGAGCACAATTTCCTTCACTTTGTTGAAGTTTTCGTCGGTTGAAAGTCGTCCAGAACAAGGCGTGTCTTCGACGATCTCTCGCCCGTATTCTCGATAACACTGATTCACCGTAAGCTTTTTCTAACATTTTTAACAAGTCAGCACACGAAATTTCGTTCGCAACACAAAATTTAAGCCACACTCTTTGCTCAGTAATTTAATTTATTGTGAAAATCGTAAAGCACTTCGGCCTGAGCCATAGTTGCCTAAAGACCTTAAAATAAATCCAAAATTCGTGAAGCACTACTGAGGTGGACTGACTTCATCAGCTGCTATACACAAACTGCTTGACCGATCGCGCCCATTTGTGGCATAGTAATAGGGTACAGTGGTACTACCTTACGACAAAAAATGTATTCACCATGCATTCTCACGGGCCTTTTAAATTACAAATTCCCGGTACTTTTTAGACAGAAGGTATGTAAAATTTGGAACAGTGATAAGTAAGTTGGGCATGAAGACTGAAAACATAACAGAACACTATATTTACCAATACTATATAACGTACGTACTAGCACATATTTTTTACAAATTGAAAATAAAATACCTTTACTGTTGAGATTATCTTGGATTCATCTGATAATATTTCTCGCTGAAACAGATCTTATTTCGTACCTCAGGGCTCTCTTGAAGTTGTTGACTAAAAATTTCGCACGACATAGTAAAACTTGTTTTTACCATTCACATTGCCTCAATCTTTTTTGCGACATTTTCTCTGCCCATATGCAGTTTTATGGCGGCTGTATATATTAAGAAATAATTTTCCTTATATACATGCACCCGTTTGTCTATGTTAATATCTTCATAATTCCATAGTTCTTTGTCCTCTTTCACTTAATAATTCCAGTTCCAGAAGTTTGTATTATTTTTAATAACTTTCCAGACTCCTGTATTCTTCAAGCTTGTTTTAGTTCAGAGTATACAAAACACCCTAAATGTCACTTGATACAGCTCAGTTGGATAAGTGAAATATATTGATCAAGGAAATTTATAGTATGACTTCTCATGGTACCAGTAAACAATTGATCGACATGGAGTTCACGTGAGAAAAGGATTTCTCCATACCGGAATTGTTGCCCGGGAGACACAACAATAGTACAATAACCATTTACGTTCAATTATTTTAAGTTTATTCTTGGGAAAGTCTTTGAGATTTGTCATCCCGTAGTTGTCAGGTATGAGTTTTCCTCAGGAAACTGTTTTGCTGGCAGAATATTTCCTGCAGGCCGAGGCATTATTTATTTTACATTATTTTAAAATCGGGGAATAAACCGCCATGGACGGAAGTGCTATTTCTGGGACGAATGCTGCTTACCTTACTATTAAATGTTTACAAAAACCAGCATTGGCTTATCCTGACATATTATTACCTATCCGTACTCTGCTTATGGGGTCGCTGAGACACATCTTCACTAGTTGGGCCAATTTTTTCGGTATTCCAAATCGTATCAGGATACTGTATAACTTTTCACTTTTGATAGAATCATATGCTTTCTTAAAATCAATGAATAGCTGATGAACCGTCCCATTGTATTCCCATATGCCTTGTCACCACTACTGTTTAACTTCGCGTTAGAATATGCGATTTTAAAAATTAAAGGGGACAAAAAGGGACTATCATTGAATGGTTTGAATCAACTGTTTGTATACGCGGATGATGTAGATTTAATAGCGGACGATATAGATGCACTACAAAGCAACACCGATGTCTTAGTAGAAGCGTGCGATGAGATAGGTCTACAGGTAAACATAGATAAAACAAAATACATGGTAACAAGCCGAAGCACAGGGAATGAAGGAATTAAAAACATAAGAATTAGGGATGAGGTCATAGAGAAAGTAAACAAATTTAAATACTTGGGAGCATACGTAACAAGCAAAAATGAGGTCACGGAAGAAATAAAAAGTCGCTTAGTATCGGGGAACGCATGTTTCTACTCAGTCCAAAAACTTCTAACATCGCGATTAATATCAAGGAAATTGAAATTAAAAATATACAGAACGGTTATTCTGCCGGTAATACTTTACGGTTGCGAAAGTTGGAGTACGACCCTAGCAGATGAACATAAATTGCGTGTATTTGAAAATAAGGTTTTGAGAAAGATATATGGGCCGAAACGGGACGAGATGACTGGAGAGTGGAGGAGACTGCATAATGAAGAACTCCACGGACTGTACAATTCACCAGATGTTGTAAAAATAATGAAATCGAGACGACTAAGGTGGGCAGGGCATGTAGCTCGGATGGGGGAAAAACAGAAGATTATATTCTATCCTGGTTGGAAGGCCCGATGGAAAGAGGCCATTGGGAAGACCGAGACGTCGTTGGGAGGACAATATTAGAAGAGATCTTCGAGAAGTAGGTGTTCGTGATGCAAACTGGCTTGATACTGCCCAGGATAGAATCCAATGGCGAACGTTTGTTACTGCGGCGATGAACTTGCGAGTTCCATAAGCCATAGAGTTAGTTAGCATTGGCTTATCCTTGTATTCATCATTCGTATTCAATTATATCCTTCCAATATAAATATTCTCATTCACGCCTAATCTCGTAAACCAGAAAGTTTGTATAATTACTTACGTGCATTCCTCCCCTGTTAATTTTGATTGTTACTAAGTGCAGCATAAAGCAATAAAATGCCGCAAAATGGGCTAAAAATAATACCACCACGAAAAAAACTATTAAAAAAAACACTTGCCTGCCTTTACCCATCGCCTACAAATCACCACCTGATTCGGGCATTTGACAACAATCTCCGAAATGATACCTTTACAGACGACACTCAACTGCAGAAGGCTGTACACCCCTTTTGCGATTCGAAGGACAAACTTCTACTGCAAGAGTATTTATGGTCTTATCCCACACTGGAAAGAGGTGATTCACGCAGACAGTGCTTATTGTCCTAGAATAAAGACATTGCACAAAATCTGACCATCCTGACTAAGGGTTTTCCTCAGTCATGTCACGCAGTAGCCAGGATGGTACCTTCAAATTAGGTCCTGGCCCCCACCCTATTCTGGCCTAAGCCTTAGATGCATAAGGCCATAAGTTAAATTCAGATTGAAAATATACAAACCTACACACTTTTGTGATTATCTGGTAGCTACTGAGTATGCAAACAAAGAGGTTCTCAAAGCGATTACAAATAGTTACATATTTACTTGCCTTCTCAACATATCATTTCTACTTGCCTTTTATCACCTATACCAGAGGTAGAAATAATACTTTTTTTTACAAGTACTTCTAGCACTAAATTTATTTGCTCTTCACTATTCGCAAGAATTTAGAATCATTTAGGTTTAACTTGATAAACAGTTTTTAGAGTTAGAACTTGTTCACAAATCTGGACGCCAGTGAGTTCATAAATTCGTAAAAAGAAAAATTGGCGAATCTGATCTGAAACAATTCAACTTAGCTGGAAGGACGTAATTTTTTTTTCAGTGTAACATCGCATCATGAACCACAACTTTTAAAGTTGTAAAGCTTTCAAATAATATATTTTTTTTTATTGGCACCACATACTGAATACACATACCGTATATCATAAAGATCTGTGGTACTTTTTTTTTTTTACTACCCTTGGACAAAACTTCTTTCGAAATTGTGAAGTAAGTTAACAAATGAAACATTTAGAAAACATAGATTACCTTAGGAAATATAGCAAAACTTTAGTAAAATTAACCGATACTCTTAAAAAAATCGAGTTTAAAATTAGGAATTGATGTGAATGTAAAACCCAACTTCGAAACCTTGCACCATCTTCTTGTATGCGGAATAGCCAATTACTTTTTATACAAATCCATTCATCATACCATGTGTCATTAATTTTCAGCATTTTTCTTTCCCCAAACAATTACCCGACTAAGACAAAGTTGCCAAAACATAATAAATAAAATCAATTCAATTCACGTGCTTTAGAAAGTATATATTGAAGTTAAGGTAATCTTAAAACTTACAAGTAACACTATTTCAAGAGGACACTCAGATCTAGAAGAGATATTTAAAATCAGCATACAAAACTGAGTTTAGTTTGTCGAAGATTACGTGCAAGTGGTTGAAGAGAAATTGGTGAGAAAAGTTCTTAATAGCATTGTTTGCGGTACGCCACTTATGAATCTGGCGCTACTATACACTCAACGCAGTGCACTACGGTGATAGTCAAATAACACATAGCTGTACGTCATTATATTCGTAGTCACCAGAGACCCACGCTGGTATAAGTGTAGAATGTCAGATAAATACTGTGTGTAAAGTTATTCAGGGGACATACAGTCTGACAGTCTAGTCAATAATAATTATATATCGGTGTCACCATCTAGATGGCTACAGGTAAAACTATATGCAGATGTCAGTGATATCACCGTAGTGCGCGGCATAGTGTAAAATAGCGCCAGATATTCAGAAGTGGCGTACCGCAAACAATGCTTTACTAACTTTTCTCGCCAATCTCCCTTCAACCACAGGCACCTAAACTTTGACACACAAACTCAGTTTTTTATGCCGATTTTATACACAGCCATATTTAATCCACTACTGGAAGAAGAGAAGAGTTGGTCTACTGCTCCCACGATGACCAGACGCGTTGGAAGAGGAGAGCCAAACACGATGCTGGTTGGGCACCGTTCCAGACCCTCTCGCTTTGGCAGAGCAGAGAATCGAACCAGGGACCCCACGATCAGCAGTCAGCTACTGTAACCACTAGACCAGCGGGGCGGTCATATATATCTGTATGTTTTGATATTTTTTTTTTTTTATAATAATAATAAATCACAGCCATATTCAATCCACTAGTGGATGAGGCCTCTCCCCGAAGGGAGGAGTTGGTCTACTGCTCCCACGCTGACCAGACGGGTTGGGAGAGGAGAGCCGAAGCTCTCACTGTGATCGCCACTGTCTTTTATTCACAGCAGCTCCCCAATTGTCCTCAATATATATATAAAATGGTAAAAGAAGTAGAAAAATTAGGATACTTACATGGTAGATTCTTGACACAGATGTACAATAACAACAGAAACACAGTAGAAAAGCAGTACGTTTCATAAAAGCGTTTTCAACTGGTAGGAGAGAAACTGAACAGGTGTGGGACTGGTGTTAAGGAAACGCCATATTGTAAATAGATGCAGGCTGACAGTGTGGCCAGGTTATGGAGGCGGGAAAATGACTAGATGGAACGGAGAAAACACCAAATGAAGAAGAAAGTGCGAGGGTTACTAGAAGCAAGTAAGGGCTTCCTGAAGGAATAAGAGGGTACATAATCAGAGGGGAGGGGGAAATAATAATAATAATAAAGATGAAGGGAAGAACAAAGAAACAATATAGAAAAATAGAATAAAAGTGCAACTAGAGACGGAACAGAGAAAAGAAAGGAAGAAGACTGCGCTGTAGGAAGTTAGACATTTGAGGCCGGGTTCATGGTTGGCGGAGAGGATAGAGATATATGTCTGCTACCATCTCTTTCTAACTGTGGCAGGTGAATCAGGGTTCAGGATTTTGACTCAAAAGGTTTCGTCAAAGGTGCAGCCGTGATAGGAAGTGTGTTCAGGTATGGGGAGGTGCGGAAGTTGAGGTAAGAGGTAAATTTATGATAACGGGTAAGGAATTTACTTACAGTTTATTTGTTCCATATTAGAACATACAAACACAAATATACAGATGACTCGATATTTCGGTCTATTAAGACCGTATTCTTGATTGTAGAAGAAAAGACGAACGCATGAAGATTGAATAAATGGCTAAGACACAGTGACACCACGTAGTGGACGACGCATCAAGTTTGGAGAACAATTGACTGCTATATAGCGCGTGGATTTCAGGAGCTTGGAACAATTGACTACGGTACAGCGTGTAAGTTCGGGACGGTATTGTGGAAGGAAATGTGTTGAAAATGCAGAGCAATCGGGAGGTTTAGAGTTATTGAAGGTCAAGGCCAGGTTTTATTTTCGAGCTCAAACAATGAATAAAGACGCCCTCCCATAGACGGCGTGTTGAGGTGTATTAAGGCAACCAGGAAAGACAGATCAAAATTAGTGTTTTGACACTCGGTGTGTAAGGATACCGGGGTATCCGGTTTGTTGATAGTGCAAAAGTGACGATGGTTGTTAATACGAATGTTAAGAGCACCACCTGTTTCCCACACATAAAAGGCATCACAGAACTTGCAAGTTACGCTCTATATAACATTAGAGGTGTGGCATGTACCCTTGGGATTTAAGGTGTACCGGCCACTAACAGTATTGAAAGTGACTGTGGGAGAAGTGATGAAAATGGAACAGGTCCTAATCTGGGGGTCTTGCATATATGGACGCCGGTTTGGGGTAGTGGCAAGGAAGAATTCGTACGAACCAACATGTTTTATATGTATCTTCTAGATCTGAGTGTCCACTTGAAATAGTGTTACTTGTTAGTTTAACAACGTACAAAGAGTACGTAACACATTAGCTCACTTAAAAAAAAAAAGCATAAGTGACTAGAGAAGAGAAAGATTAAATAAAGAGAAAAATAGATCGTCAAACAGAAGTACGGTTGATATCAGCTCTGGTACCTCGGGGTATTCATAATCGTACTCAGAACAAGTCTGAGTGTTCTTGAGGGGCTTCTAACAGAAGTTCTTACTTATACATGTTCACAGAATGGACATAAATAAAGTGACTTCAACTTAACTTGGAGTAGTCATGTATGAAGAATGCAATTATCCTTACCCTTTGTAATGTTCGACTTCGTGCAATGTTAAATCATAACATCATAACATGGAAACTACAAATATAACAATATGAAAATTTACTGACGACGACGTTTCGCCTAATAACTTTAAGGCTTTTTCAAGTCAAACTAACACAGACACTTTCTTACATGCTTGCTCAGAATGTAAACATGCAGTTTGCAAGTACAGCTATGAAATTTTACCAAAAGAACGCATGAAAATATTTTTTGGGTTAGAAGTGAACATTTACCAAAAATAACAGTGTGAAATAAACAGACCACAAAAAGTCAACAATAACCAGACGAGATTTACGTTTTGTCCATATGTGATTTAAATAATTTGATATTTCGCCACGAATTATGAAAATATGATATCTTCAGTAAATCCGTTTATGATGGCTAATGTGTTCAGAGTGTTTTTTCTCCTTGGTCCAGTCCTGGGAGGTACTACACAAGCTCAAACCCCTTGTTACAAAATTCTACCAGATGTTGATTTTTTGTTGCTGTGTGTGGTTGGATGACACATGAATGTATATTGAACCGGAAGTGGGTTTTCGATAAATTTTGGTTTGGAATATATTGACCTGACGGGTGATCCAAAGGTCGAGAAAACTGAGACCTCTCTATTTTAAATTCTATGTTTTAGTAAATCTCTGAGATAGTTTTCACTTTAGAACTTTCGAAATTCTCGCAAATGCTACGTTGAGTAGTTACCTTCTTGGAAGCAGTGATTCCAAATTCGATTCGTTCGGAATCAGTTCCGATTGAAGTGAGTGCTTGATTTAACGAACTAGTAAACTCTTCATTAAAAAAATTGGATTAACTTTCTTACGTTAAATTATTCTTATCTAATCTGAAATAATCGAACGACCGAACATCCTAAAGTGTGCTTTTCCTCTCAGACCAGGCTAATGACGGGTACGAGTAAATGAAAACCTTCCCCCGTCCCACACATAGGCCTGAGCCAAAGATGCCAGATATACAATACCAATCTAAAACGAACTGGATACCTGCAAAAAATATTTCAAGCTATACAAAACCAGTTTATGCTGTTTACTGTCGTACGTCCTTTCTTAGTAAGGATTAATAGGAACGTGAATCCTTTATCATGCACCATCTTCTATAGTAGCGACGATATTTCTGTGCCTCTGACCTTATGCGGACGCGCAGGGAAGCGAGTTTAGCCTGTGCAAAAAAATTGAAATATCATGACTTAGCGGTTCAGCTGTGTATCGGAGGTAGGCAGCGCCGGCGTTTAGTGGGAAGCATGAAAAACACCATGCTCTCTCTCACATCACACGGTGATGTGACACTTTCAAAACTACCCACAAGACAACGAATTTGAAATACTGCGCATGGCAGTCAGTGTCGTAGGCTCACTAGCTGGCAACTGAACGTCAGAGCATACAGGGTGTAAGAAAAATCATTTTTTTTTGCTTTTTTAAAATTATGTTTGATGATTTATTTAAATCAGCCGTTTCTTCTTTTATAATACGTATCGTAAACTGATAAAAAAAAATACCTGGGAGCTAGAATTAAGTGTAAATGGCCCTCGTTTGATGGGTAAACTTTCAAATCGAGGTTGAATTTACCTCATTATCCTTGTTCGGTTTAATTTTGACTTAATTCATTAATTTAATTATATATTTGCAACTTTTAGGAATCTCGTTCAGGTCAGAATAAAAGGGGTACAGAATGCACAAAGAAGTCCTCCATCAAATCATTTGAAGGTATTATGTTCAATTCTGGTACTTATCTGGTGGAACTGAGGAAAAAAAAACCTCTTTAACACTTTTTTTTTTAAGAATCACTGGTCGTGGAATTCGAATCAATGGCCATTCGAATTTGAAGTCAATGTTCTACCAACTGAGTCACTGCCGCTGAGCAGAGGTGCCAAAAGTAGTAGTGTAAAAACTTCTAAGAGGTCTGAAAATGACAGTAAATCATGGCCAAATACAGCTGCTACTAATACGTACTACTACTATAATAATAATAATGCAGAGCCAAAGTATTGTATCTAGGGTTGCCAGAATGTGGCCTTTTAAACCAAGGTGGGTGGCCAAGATCTTCTGAAAAAGACTGCACAATAAAAGGTACGGCTCACCGCATTAAACTTTCTCGTTCCCATTAATTAAATAAAATAATACTGTAGTTATTACTAAAACATTTATTTATGAAATATGAACAAAATCGCCGGAGACGTTTTTGAGAAAATCGCACATTTTTATTTTCACCATTTAGTAAACTACCCTTACTTTTTAGAGGTAATCAAGAAATTTAAAAAAAACTACTCTAGATAATCTTACAAAACCTTAAGTTTAAACTTTGGTCTCGATACGTTGAACGGTATGGCCCCTAGGCAGTGGTGATTTCAGATTCCCCACGGGGGCTACTTCAATACAAGAGGAATGAAAAATAGTACTGTGAATATACTGATAACCGACATTGAGGCTCCGGGCGTGGGAGAATTCAGTAGCTCCAGGAGCCGCTTGTCCCCCTCTGGTCACCGCCTGAAATCATCATTGCCTTTAGGCTGGTCGCGGGTGTACGTATTTACATCGAGACGGACGAACAGAAGGATAGACATCTTAAAATCCCTTTTTCGGTATGTAAGGGCCATGAAATGTGTAAATCAGTTGAAATCTCGAATTCGAAATCCCATGAACACTCGAAAAGTACAAATCGGGATATTCCCGGTCCTGATCGGGGACTTTCCCGTTCCAGATCGGGAATAATGAGGGAAAAACGATCCCGTTCCGTTTATTCGCTGCTTGTAGCGCTCTCCATATTCTCGACCTACAGTGCGAGTGAGGTGGGATGATCAGACCCACGCTCGACCACCATTACCTTCCCAAGGTGTTCAAGAATACCAAGGACACTCTGGTACTCAATTAGACAGGAGGCTAAGTGCACCACAGAGTGCCAAAAAACTGTTTAAATACACATTTTCTCAAACAATTCGTACTAAAAAGTATTTTTTTTTATGGATGACTAAAAAGAAAAGCATGAGCGCTTGAATAAGCGCGGATCCATGCCTTTCTTTTTAATCATGCATAAACATTTTTTTTTTCACTTCTAGTACGAATTGTTCAAGAAAAGCATGTCTTTAAGAGTATTGCTTTCCATCGGATGAGCATGTAATAAGAACGGAACCTAGTTTAACGTGAGCTCGGATATAGAATAATTAAATCATTAGGTGAAGTAGAAACTGGTTTAAATTAGCCCTAGTATTGCCTACAGTAAGTAACTCAGGCCTTTTTTAATTTGCTTATTACAAAATTTATGAGAGAAGTTTTTATTTTTGTTAACAGAACACTAATTAACAAACACTCTTTCTTAGGTTTTCCATGCCTAGAACGTTATATTATCTGTGATATATAATTTTTGTTATATTTTATAATTTAATTGTTATATGTTTTCAGTAAGACTTATAAGTGTGTCCGGATACTGGTACTTAGCAGCCAATTACTGGTAACACGTGGCTGAAAACTGGTATCTTTTGCTATTTGAATAGTTTAATTCTTCTTACGGGCAACAAATGTGTGCGTTACAGCTTTATTTCCAGGGTTGAAAAAAATCACTTTTATCCTTTTGTTTTATTTAAATCAAAATTATACGTATTAATTTTCCTTCTAAAATGACGTCTGTGTCTTCCTTTCTTCCTAAGCAACTACAAATTTATATATATATA
>JAGDQP010011652.1:30146-52415 GCA_022664845.1 Lepisma saccharinum
GCTGGATGAAAGCATTCCCTTTTTCTTTCCACATATGTCGGTCTGCTGCTATCCTCATCCATGAAGCTCCTGAAAAACGTTTGATTTCATCTACTCATCTTACATTCGGACGTCGTCTCGGTCGTTTCTTTTCTCTAGGAATCCAATAAAGTACATTTGCTGTCCACCTTCCATATGCTCGTCTAGCTATGTGACTGGCCCATTTCCACTTCAGCTTCTTCGCAGTCTTGATTACATTCTCTACCTTTGTTTGTGCGCGAATCCATTCATTTGTCCTCCTGGTTATTCCTAGCATGCATCTGTACATTGCTCTTTGTGTGATTCTCAATCTTTGAGTCGTTTGCGCATTCAATGTCCAAGTTTCACAGCCAAGACACGTTGATTATAAACTTTACGCTTCAGACACATTGGTAGTTTGTTTTTGAAAATAAAGTGTAGTCTTGCAAACGAACTCCACGCCATTTTACATCTTCTATTTATTTCATCAGTCAACTTGGCATTTGATGTTTTGAGCTGGCCTAGGCAAATACTCATCAGCTATGCCTATTGTCTCTCCGTTAATCTTTACTTCCTTCTTTGCAGCATGTTCATTGTACATTACTTTTGTTTTACTTAAGTTCATTTTAAGGCCTATTTTAGAACTCTCATTACTCAGTTCTTCCATTCTGGTTTGTAGTTCTGCAATTGAAGCAAACAGAACATAATCGCAATTGCCTCTTTTCTCCATCTTCCTAACAAAATAATCTAGGATTTAAGTTTACTAAGACCTCAAAATTGTATTATCAATTTGGGAACATCCTATGACAATATTCCATAAAGTATGAGAGCTATTTTACAGCCGCGGTCGCTCAGTGGTAAAGCGCTCACCTCTGGTCCGTGGATCCACGATTCGATCCCGGCTCGTGCTATGCGGTGAACAAAAATCGTGTGCGTGCATTTCAACATTTCTCCCATGATTAGTCATTCGGTCCGATCCAAACTTGCCTAAGGGACTTAGATAAAATCCAATTCAACGAGAGCTATTTAATGCAGTCACATCAATAGTGGATACGCAGCTTTGCATTTTCATCCTTCAGCACACACATAGGCGAACTTTTTACTTCCAATGGAGTATAAATTGCTTTTCAGCAATTTGTGAAGAAATCAAATAATTCCATACAAGTAGGTAATGTTACAAAAAAAATGTTTTTGTTTTGTAAACACAAACTGAATTTTCTGGTTTCAGTGTGTTCGTTATCATATGCAATACAAAAATAATAAACATAAGCCTATTTGCGTGCAGATAGTGAAACTGAAACTCGGAACATTTGTTTATTTCCTCACAAGTTAAGGCACTATGACCACAAATGTGTTTTACGGGTGCTTCTTCACTACCTGCACTTGACCACTTCTACGTATTTAGTGTAAAAATCTCCCTGCACTTCACTTTTCATTTGACGTATTCTTTACCAGCAATTCACAAAAACGTTTTAAAAAAGGGGGAATTCCGAACTAAAAGCAGTGTGGCCAGCACATATAACGTGCCTTTATACTGTCGGCACAGTTGATGTTTGTTTCTTGAAAACTACTGTGTTAAAAATTCACTCCACCTACTTAATTTTACTTCTTACACATTGCCCAACAAAAGATTATTATCCATTCTACCTTTAATTTTTCCATTTTCTGACGCCCAGTTTCACTGTATCTGCACCCCTCTTTGTAATGCAAATTACTAGCTTAAACTTATAATGTGAATTGGATTCCTACGTTTTCTTCTAAAATTTTAGGTGTTTAAATGAACCAGTAAAATAGTTGGTTAAAATTCTAGGTCGATCACTTTGGCTTTGGTTTACGTCATAAGAACTCATCATTACGTAAAGACTAAAAGATAAATTTGAAGCTTACATATGATTCAAACCACAGAACGATTAATACTGTACTTTAGTTCTACTTAAAAAAAAAAAAAATTAAATCAATCAACCTTCGCTAATACATAACTTAAATTGTAAGCTATATTGACTCAAATATTTTTCTTCATTATATCTTTTGTGCGGATTCACATAACAACAAAGACGAAATATTATTTAAGTGGCCGGAAACAGGTGCTGTCACCCTATTTTTCCAGAAGCACCACACAAGTCGTTGTAACTGGCCTTATGGTTCCGGATTTACTATAGCTTTCGTAATGCCATAAAATAGAAGGAGCTCTTGTAAAGTATTACCTTTTTTTTTTTTTTTTTTTTTTTTTTTTACAAATTTATAATTGGGACACTACTTCCAGTGTCCCATCTAAATAGGTCGAGGTTAGGTTAGATTAATTGAGACGTTAATAAATAAATGGCATTTATTTGATATACTGCCGCACCCACTTTCTTTAAGGCTCTCCAGATTAGAGTTTTTTCAACTTTACTGCTAGATTACGTTACAATAAGGTAACTCAGGTTTGCTTCGGTTAACGTACACCTTCCGCAGTTGGGTGTCATTTACCGAACTTAAACCAAATAAAGTATTACAAGGACCTCTGAATAAGTACTTCAGTCAGAGTCTAGAGCGAATTACGCGCAGAATGTTGAACGGTCTTCCTATTAGGTTGTACAAAATTATAGAGTACACTTCCGTAACAAGTGAGTAGGCTGAACCTAGCCCAACTCCGATTCCTGTTCACAAAGAAGAACAACGGGTTAACTATAGTAGTGACGGACCAATTTTTAGAAATTTACACGATGAATTGAGATAATTGTGTGATGTTTGTGAGTAATTGGGAGGAAAATAGTAATGTGGGTAACATTATGAATTAATAATAATATTGTTGTAGTGTGTTTTTAAGATGTTTTAGGACGCACTGTATGTTGTGGCGGAAGGAACTATTTTGCGTAGAGTTACAGTTGTCATGTGGAAGGCGGTAAGGCAGTGTTGAAATGGAGCGTCTTTGTTATAGTTATGACATTTATTGCGTTAGTTTTATTGAATCCTATAGAAATGACGAGGGAAAGTGAATTTTTAAGGCTATTAAGCAGAGTATTTATGTAAGGAAAGTAAAAGGCCCCGAAACAATTGTACGCGACTTTCTAATGGAAATTGGGAGAGTTAACACACCTGTGTGCTGAAGGTAAGTGTGAATATGTGTCAGAATATATTTTGTAAAGATACATGACCGCACCTAACCACCGCGTTCATATGATCAGTAATTTAAGATAATTTACGAAAAATGCAAAGAAGGAATTATTAATAATAAATGTGAACATATAAAAATATATTTTGTAAAGATACATGACCGCACCTAACATCCACGTTTGTCTGGTCACTAATTTAAGATAATCTACGAAAAGTGCAAGAAAACAATTGCGTAAACCATGAACACGTAATGTGTGTGTTTTAAGTGATTTTAAAATTGGTCCGTCACTACTATAGTAATGCCAGAATCACTATTGAATAAATAACTTAGACAGACAGACCTTAAAAAATATCACACAATAATTACCTTTAGAAAGCCAAGAAATATCACCTGGAACTGCAGAACAATTCGTTACTTTTACTTTCCCCGTATTGTCGTTTATAATTGCAATGTTTGACTCTATCATGTGGTCTATTACACCTTGCAACCACACTAGATTTATAACAAAACTTTTTAATCGGGAACCATTCGCACTGATCTGTAGTTCCCATAAACCTGATGCATTCTTCTTGCACATCCGAAGATCTTTAGCGAAAAGTTTGTATGCAGGATTGCCTGCAGAGTTGTCTTCCGACATTTTTTTGCGGAATAAATAATGTATCACAAAACCGAAGTCACTGGTGCTACATTTACTTGTAGAAGTACCTTTAAGCATTTAAAACCTTGACACAATACCTTCTGTATCGGTGATATACAGATATTTAAGGTAATGTTTACCTAATCCTTATACTTCATATCTTGCGCCATCCATCGCTTCTTAAACGCTTCGCATTCCGAAATTCAATTTTTTACTGTTGCGACATCTGGGCACTGTTGCCAGAACATTATAAAACATTGATGACATCATATGAAGTTAAATTTACATTTCAGAGAGGTATCCATCTTGGATGGATCCTCCTTCACATTATACGTAATGTTTCCAATAGTGATTTAGCAATAAATGTTTAACTTAGTGAAAAATTGAGTTAAAAAATAAGTGAGTGGTCTCAATATTAATTTGTTGTCTATTCTTTGTTGCTAGCCTTTGTCTGAAATAGTGCCAGGTGGTGCTCGTTTTGTCTGGGCATTCCGTTGAGGATTTTTCTAAATTTTTAGTTTGTGTAATTGAAATATCACTCCATACAATTTTAGGGTTAATTCCTGACACGAAAACAAGAAAAGAAAAGATCCTATGGAGATGGGGTTGAACCCAGGGTGTAAGATAAGTGGTTGAACCTTATCTTACACCGTGGTTGAACCTCTCTCTGTTTTCGAGATACAAGGTTTCCAACTTATAGCCTGTAATTAAGTTCTCACAACCGTGTGAAATAAATATATGGCGATAAATAAAAAACCATGCATTAAAGTATTTTTTTTTTAGTTTGTTTCTATCAATATGGTTAATAGTACGAGTTGAACTATCTTGTCAGATTTGCCAACGTACTATAACGATTATCTTTTTCATATGGCACGACATCATTTTATTAAATATTTGGTATCCCCATTGATCGCAAATATCAAGTTCAAACACAGTGCTGCAAACCGTGAATATTACATGAGGTGAAATGTCCAAAAATCTCAATTTTTCACATGTACATAATTTGGCATAATATTCAGTTTGCAAAACTGTGCCCTGTACTTCGTATATGATCATAGACCAAGTAATATATTAAATTATTTAGTCTATGATTATGTTTATCGGCAGTAGGGAGTAACCAAACATTCAATCAATGAACGTAGTGTCTTTTTAAAAAATATTTGTTATATAAGGTCGGCAGCACTGACATACAACTTTTAAATCCTAATATCCACAGCATTAACACAAACAAATTCTAGTCTGATCTATTAGAAAATATTAATTTTGTTTACCAATGTAACAAGAGGATGTGGTAGATCGATGAGTTCGCATTTGGCAGGTCCTGGATTGGGCATCTTCAACTATCTGGTGGACTCCTTCCTAGACAGCACACGGACATCCAATAGACGTCCATATGTGATTCAATGGATATCCACAGGACGTCCAATGGACATCTCAGCGATGGGCTTTCCAGCGAACCTGCAATGTCAATTCATATGAATATACGTTCAGTGGACGTCCATATGTAGTACAATTGATGTTCATGTGGAATTGAGATTGTTATGTAGCTTTCGTCGCATACTACGAAAGGAGTACATGGAGTGTTAAGTATTTTTTTTGGAAACGTTGAATTATAAAGATATATACAAAAAAGATAAATACTGAAAATGTAACTATTGCAATGTATTAATTAGTAACAGAAGTGTTATACACTACAATTCCTGTATATATTATGTAATTATTCATTTATTTTAAATATTTTCTACATCCTTTTTGATGTCTTGTAGCATCCTAGTTTCTATTATATTTTTTCGTTCATCTATGTATAATTCTCTGTTATAATTACTGACATGTTCTATACCATTGTACATAATTGTATGTTTATGGTCAACAGAATGAAATAAAATCTAATCTAATCTAATACGTGAGCTCCTAGCTATCTCTAACAGAAAAAAATGGTATACATACCCACGTAGCAATTTTGAACTGAATCAAGCTTGCTTTGACAAGTGTGCCAACTTAGTGCAAGCTTAGCAATCCAAGTCAGAAAGGTTTTAACAAGGTTGAATTAAATTTACGGTCTAGTTTATGAGAATTCAGGCCGTGCGGTCTGCGGCGGTAGGCCAAGGGCTCGAAGGTCCCAGGTTCGAGTCACGGCAGAGGCATGCGTGTGGATCTTAATAGCTAAGGGGCGAATCGTGACGGGTCGAAATCCAAAGTTACTAGAGTGGTCCATATAAAAATAAAATTTACCAAAGTTTTTACAAGAGTCCAGATTGAATCCAGAATAAGAATCACAATCAGGTTTCAAGAGGGATTCAAGCACTCAACTTGTCATATTAAGGTAACTTCAGGGCTGTGCCGCTCTTGAAACTAAGTTGTTTCGCTCTTGTTATGATCATGATTGTGTCATCAACAGCGAGAGGAGTTTACTGTTTTACGGAATTACGTATATTTTTACAGTAGGTTCAGAACAAACATGATCTTCATTTTGTGTTTATTCGTATTATTCTCTCGTCTTTCATACAGTTGAAATTTTCGCACTTGTCTGCGGCCGTATTTGTACCTGGAACCTTGGGACTAGAAGTTCGTCATCTTACCATTTAACTACGGAGGCATCTGCTATTTTCTCATTACACAGATATTTTCACTATCGCATCGTCGTAGTTAAACACCTGGCAACTCCTAGAGCAAAACTTGTGTACCGGTAACTGTCTGCACAGGCAGTGAATCAGTAGAAAACTGCGATAACGTATAATAGTTAATACTGTTTTCGGAATGCTTTCATTGCGTATATGTATTTGTAGAAACAATGTGTTCATGAATTCCGTTAAATTAGACTGGTCATATTTAAACCGGAACATCACCTGAGATGTAGCATTGACTTCGATTTTCCGAAACCTGGATTCTAACTGCAATAATAATAATCGGAACGACACTAAGATGCACGCACATTCGAGTATTGATACTTGCCATCCTTTATTTATTTATTCTCATCTTCCAGGGTTTCTATAACTTTCACCAGGCGAATGTCGAAATGGTACCTTTCGAAAACCCACGTTACTACATTTAAAATCCTTATCCCAGACGAATGTTTGGTGAGGATCCGATGTTCCTACAACTTGCGGTAGGCTTAGGATGTAGTTGCCACTCCAGCTCAGGAAATTAATTTTAAATTATTCTCTGGCGCACAGCAAAACCACCTATTCTTATCAGGGGACGACCTCAACTTTCCCCCATTATGAACCGGGTGCCTCATGTCAATGTTCCCAACGTTGTCGTACTTCAAGCGCTCCTCTCTCTACCGCTAGTGAAACCTAAACTGTGTTGTTTAAAAATAAGAAGGAAAGGTTTGTAACGGAGAGAGAAGGGGGAAAGGGGTAAGTCCATTCCTGTCATTTAAAGTTTAGCAATAGCGTTTTCCATTCTTCAGCAGCTGAACAGTGGGTCCGTAATGATGATTTATGACTGAAGCGGTTTGTCCTTTAGATCAAGAATTTTAAGGAAAATGGTTCCGAAAAACCGCGACAAACAATATTTTTAAATTGAATTCAGTCTTAAAATCAATTTTACCTTAAAATTTGTACATTATAAGTCGTGTATAAGTAATTATCAATTCATTTTTTATATCAAGAGTGTTCTTTGCCTCTCGGGAATAGGCGTTTCGTTTCTTTTTTTTTTTTTTTTTTTTTAGTATTGTTGACTGCTTTCAGCTTCTTCTTCAGGAAATGCAACGCAGCAATCTTGCACGTTAAACCTCTTCGTCCGTGTCTTCCAAATTAAGCGAGCATTCCACTCTTCCAACTTTCGTTCTAATTGTCTGTTGAGACTTGTAACCTCCTCGGTCATAGTTAATTCCAGTCACTTCAGAATAGCTGTGATGTCCTCTTCGAAATGTTCTGGTGTTTTCGTCAAATCCACCGAATTCAAGTCTTTTTTTTGCGGGGGGGCGGGGGCGGGCGGAGGGGCTTATTAAGGGTCTTGTATCTAATATCTCTTTCCTGATCTCTGACCCGTAGTGCTGTGCAAGGTACCGTTTGTATAGCAGTTTGGACAGTGTTTTGAAGCATTTTCCCTGGTAAGGTCAGTGGAGATTTCTGCTTCAAGTGTGTACATGTTGTACTAAAACAAACATATTTTATAAGATCCCTTTATTGGTAAGGATTTGTTTTTCTTCTTAGAAGTACAAGTATATAAGGCACTGATTTTCACTTTAGTTTACTACCCGAACTATGAGAACAAACTGAAGAAATTAATTCAGAATAGAAAATAGAGAACTGATGAGTGTGCATGCCACATGTCCCACCGCTAATCTCATATAAGAGACTGAGGAACTTGAAACACTCCCTAACACAAGCAGCTTTCACACAAAATGTTTGACGGTGTACAACATTTAACCGTACAAGAACTAATGATAGTTAACAACAAGCCAAAGTTCACAAATGAAAGAGCATGCCCTGGGAAACATGAAATCGTCTGCTTTAAGGGCCTAAATCTATGAACATACCAAGAAGAGAAGAGATAAGTGGAGAACAGCAAGAGATGTAAACCACTTAGTTTATCAATTGAAGGATGGTATTACATAATTCAGAAAAGCTATACATAATAAAAGAAACTGAGGGACTAATAGGGCACCTTAATACCAGAATTTAAAATGGCGAAGCCACAATTAATGCACTGAAAGTTAAGCAATACAGAGTTGTGGCAGAAGTGGGACGGTGACTTCAAAGTTAAAACACTCCCAACCAGCGTTGAAAAAAAAAAAGTTTCATTAATATATATATATATATATAAGATATATGTTTAAACATGTTTTTTTTTTATTTTTGTTTTGTTTTAAACACGTTTTTATAGAATATAAAAAACAGTGTTTCAAACGGTTTCAACGTTTTCTTAAAACTAAAACAAATTGCTAGAGGTTATGATAGGTATTCCATCTGCAGTAGCTTCTGTAACGTTTCAATCGCGCATCTGGTCTATTCATAAGCATTTACTAGAAATTGTAGGTTCTATTTTAACAAATTAGATTAAATGAGCCATTTATTAAAATTCAATGACAAAGCTATTTATTATATAAAAGGTAAAGGTATATACCCTGTGCAATGCGCATGCGCCATGAACGGCGCATGGGGTATGTGGAGATAGCGATCCACATATTCTCGACCAACGGTACGAAGTGAGGTGGGGTGGTCAGTCCCACGCACGACTGCCTTTACCTCCAAAAGTGCCCAGGACAAAAATACTAAGGACACTGTGGTACTCAATTTGATAGTAGGCTGAGTGCCAGCCATGGGAACAATGAAGGAGTAAAGCTGGGATTTAAATTACACTTCTTGAAATGTTATCTCGTTCGGACAACAAGACCTGCCATTTCCTTTTTACACAATCTACATTTGGCTTTTATGGTTATTTTCGGTAGGATTAACTTTAATAAAGTGTGTCCAGACTAATTCCTTTTCCTTCCTGTGCAATCCACTGATAATGAGTCTATAAACGCACAGCAAAGAAGCAGAGTACATAGTGTTGA
Source organism: Lepisma saccharinum (assembly GCA_022664845.1). NCBI lineage: Eukaryota > Metazoa > Arthropoda > Insecta > Zygentoma > Lepismatidae > Lepisma > Lepisma saccharinum. Next base: position 39,384 of record JAGDQP010011652.1, read on the forward strand.
AAAAATAAAGTTTTATTTTCTGTGGTTTTTTGATTATTTTTTTTTCAGTTCATTTTCCTTTTATTTCTATTTTATTTTTTTACAAAGCAAGTATTTAATGTAATCGGCAGGCTTGGATTAAGCTTTCATATATTCATTTTAATTTTCCATTGCTTCGTTTTCCTGCAGCCATACGAGGCTGATGATGGGATAATTTATGCATTCATTGCCACATTGCTATACTTCCTATATCTTCACCCTGAAAACATAAGGGAACTAAGAACATATGGACTGAAGCTATTTGCTATAGTTTGTAATAAAATACTAATAAACATCCATGGAACTGAAGAGATATTTTGAATTATAGGATTTAAGTTCCTAGAGATAAATACAACTTCGAAGGCATCTTTACTGTAAACTGTAAAACTATGAATTCTTACCAAAATATGCTCTCATCCCGTATATACAACACACTAATTTCTAATTATGGTATTATTCAAGGAAAATATATTTTTTTTGATCATAATTACCGTCCGCAAAAATCAATTATCTTTAGCTCAAAATCCGGGGAAATAACCTTATTCTATTGAAAGACAGAGATATATGTTTGCGTTTACTAGTACATTGTGTTTCACTATAAAAGCTCGGTGGCATTGCTCTACCAACCAAGCCTCGCCCCATATACTATGAAAATATATACAGATAGAGACAATGTGACAAAAAATATTTTGTTATATGCACATTTCAAAAGAGATATATATAAATGCATAATGAATACTAATGAGTCAGTTAAAATATGGCTCTGAGAAGTATTATTTCAAAGCATATCATAACGTAAGTATGTCCCGCGGCTATCCACGTGCTTTTTTGAAAGTATAGGAATAGCTAACGGCACGTGACAGTATGGGAGCCATTTGTTAAATTGAATTTTAAAATATGGTGGCAACACTGATGCTTGGGTATAGGAAACAATCACAGTATATACCGCTTGTGTCGAATATGTATACTCAAAGCTTGGTGCGGATACGTCGAACTGAATGGAAGTAGTAAATATTTAATATTTAAAATTGATTGGCAATACTGTCGACTGTGGGACCTGAAATACCTCTATGACGCGTCCCAGTACGTAAATACAAACTATGGTCCTAATAGTTCAATGATATGGAAGCACTTAAACATTTTATTTTCTCAAATCGGTTCGCAACACTGACAATTGCGGCACCGAAAGTACCCACATGAACTGTCCCGGAACCTAATGCACATGTCAGATTTTGTGTAAATTAATGCGGTCCAACGGTGATAAATATGAAATATAGATTTTTAATCGTTTAGCAACCCTGACAAGCTACGGTGCCTGGAGTGCCTGTATGACCTGTCCCAGTACCTAATGAACATGTATTTGAAATTAAGTGTAAATCAATGCACACGTGTAGATTTGTATAAATAAAGGCACATTTCTATACGTTGAATTTTAAAATAGGTTGGTAAAACTGACGACTGGGGTGTTTGAGGTCGTGGATCTGCAACAGCTGAAGATTATGAGATATCCTGATTGACGGAAACTCTCCTGTACTTAAGTCCCATAATCTTGTGCAACAGTTCATTTGGATGTTGGCTTCAGCAACACAGCGGGCAAGCACGGCTCTGAGAGAAAGGTGTAGGAAAGCAAGAAGAAGAGACCACGCTCTCTAAGTTCCGTTCCTCGCAAGGAGAAACGGTCATCCAGAAAGGTTATCCCTCTAACTGCAGGCGAAGGAATATGAGCTACTAATTCCGGTCCTCGGAAAAGAAACAGTCGCCCGCGGACCACAGGTTGTGAACTGGAGATGGTGAGCTACTGGTTCCGTTCCTCAGAAGAACAGTCGCCGCGGCCCACAGGTTGTGAAGGGCGTAGGAGGGTTGTAGATTCCGTGCCTCGAAGTGAGATACGGTCGTCCACAGTTGATTTCTAGGAGAGAAGGCGAAAGAAAGGAAATATTGCTCACACTAGGTCGTATATCACACTCCAAGTTCCGCTCCTGACGTGAGAAGCAGTCGCTCGGGGTATCCCTTGAAGTTGTAGAGAGCTCTATAACTGTCCTGTTTGGCTGTTTGCCTCAGCCATAGAGCGGGCAAACACGGCTCTGAGAGACAAGGTGTAGTGAAAAGAATATGAGCTACTGGTTCCGGTCCTCCGAAGAATACGAATTCCCGCGGCCCACAGGCTGTGAAGGATGCAGTAGTATTGTAGATTCCGTACCTCAAAGAAAGATATGGTTGTCTATAGTAAGTGTTGAGAAAAGGGGGTAAACAAGGGGTAATGCCCGCACTGCGATGTGTTCAGCGCTGCAAGTTCTACTCCTCGTATGAGAAGCAGTCACTTGGGTAATCCCACGAAGCTGAAGAGAACTAATCCGATAATAAAAATCACGTTGTTTGAAAGAATACTTGCTTTAATGTCACAAACCACTAGTTGCACCAGTCTAACGGCAGGGTACCTGCTGCTTTGGTTATACAGAAGCATATAACAAATTACGATGACTATTGCTTTTCGAAATTAAAAACTATAAAATGAAATATTAGTTAATAACAAATTAGTTACAATATTAGTCTATCAATGTTAGTAGTTAAATGATACTAAAAGTTTCTTTAAAATATGCTGATTAAATATCAAATCTAATTACTGAAAGATATGAACTTGTGCGCCATCTCTTGAACTACATGTGAGTTACAATTTTTATGTAACTAATTGGTGTACAGCAAACGGGCAGAAAATCAGCACTGTTACAACTCGTCCAATAATAAAATCACGTGGTTCGAAGAAATACTTGCTTTATTGTCACAAAAGCAATAAACCACTATTTGCACCGATGTTATTGATCTAACGGCCGGGTACATACTCATTCGGGTTATGGTGAAGCATACATTAAATTATAATGGCGATTGATTTACATAATTAAATAAGTAGAAATAGGAAAATAAGAGAAAGAATTACTAAAAGTTGCATGCTGATGCGCCATCTCTTGAGTTACTTATTGTATACAGTTTATACATATTGTATTGGAGCTAAATCAACAGGCCGATGTTCAACACTGTTACAGAACCCCAAAACTTTTTTCTATTTTGTTGTATCATGGTGTTGAATGATGTTTAAGCTAAGTTTGGGGCAGATAAGATATAGAAGATTTTTTTTAAAGATGATTTTTTTAAAAGTTGGCAACACTGAGAACTGAGGAACCCCGAATATCTCACATATACCACAAATTATTTGTAATCTAGGGGTTAGTTGTGTTATATTACTTCTTAATTACCTATATGAAAGTCATTTTTGCTTCAAGAGACGTGAGCAGTATTACAAATTGCTGCCTTGAAAAAAATCGAAGGCTCATGATTTTTTAAAAAACGGAAGCGTTAGAAAAAAACGAACGTTTTATCTTTTTCATTTACAACACTAGTACCTAATAAGTTCTACCACCCGACATAAACTCCAAGCATCGACTAAGAAATGTTATCAATCTACACAGTTACTCACTACTGTCTCTTTCCTCAAAAAGATTTAAAAAGAGAGAGAGAGAGCGATGTAATCATAGAAGCAAATACATGCCCATGAAGTTTTTGTTTTCGTGGCAGTTTCTCACAATAAATAAGAAAAGAAAGAATTGAAATATGAACATCTTGTTTCATGTTATTGATAGCGAATTAATATTTCCCGCTTCTAGCAGTCAACCGATAAAGAATAAATCAAAACAACGCATTTTATGTCTTAATCTGTAAGCTTGAACGCCATAATACTGATTATTTTGGAAACTAGCTTTCACTTGGGACAAATTGCATACATTTTACTGGTAAAAACACACTCTTTCGTACTCTTAAAAATAATATGATTTTTTCAAAGAAGAAAACTAAAATTAACATGTTTTAAACACAACCCCTCCTCCGCCACGCATAAGAAACATCTTTTAAAGCAAATGTTCAAAATGTTTAAAACAATCGCCTCTGTTTAAAACATTTTGTTTTTAACATTCCAACCCTGCTCGAAACTAAGCTAAATAATTGAGAAAGAAAATAAATTCTGAGACCAATCATTTGACATTGAAGTTTGAACCTATAAAATAGAAAACGAATAAACTTGTACAGAAATCCACTAAAAGAATAATATATAGGAACTTTCTTGAGGAAGATATAGACATGATATACACATCTGCATAAACAAATTAAAAGGTCTGTTGTCCTATATAGTAAGCCAAATTTTGTTGGAAAGCGTACACATAGTGTATATAAAGTATATACAACTCCTACAAATACGAAAAGAGATTTAAATAAAGGTTCTAGATAGTGACCAAGAAACCTTAAATTAACAGTTACACAGAAATATGTATTTACACACAATGGAGACTGATTCACTACAGTCATTAATGAGATAACAGTTGTTAGGGAAAACGCTCTAAAACTGGAGAATCTTTTGTTTGGTATAAATGGAAAACTCGGGCTCCAAGACTCGACCAAAATCCCCAAAATATACAGATGATGAACTACAACCTCTGAGGTCATATTTTAAGATGAATTATGGTCAAGAATATTAAAAACCTGTCTTAGTTTTAAAATTCCAAAATGCCCTTTATAAATGTTATGATACTTTGTGTAGCTCGTGATTTTCTTGCACCGTACTATGGAAAGCAATCGTTGAAGATATTTAGTATCGACATATTATTTAGTACGCAATACTCTAACTACAAGGTAACCAAAAGGTTTTTGCCATTCTAGAGCAGTGATAAACAAAGAGCAATACAGTGGACGGTACGTACATTTAGGCATGGCCGAATTTCTAAATAGGCTAAGTAGGCTGGAGCCTAGGGCAGCATTTTTAGGGACGCCAAATTTTACTTTTTATATATTTTTTTTACTATTATTGAAAACAAAATTTCAATAATGTTTTATATTTTTAACGAGATCCTTTTCTCATTTCATCCATGTTTTAACAAAATTACATTTTCTAGGAGATGAGTAGAAGATGTTGTAGACTTGTAGTATTGCAGATGTATCTATATAGCTATATTTTAGTGTGTAAGACCAACCTATTGAGTTTAAGGATATTTCTGCCACCTTGCCTTTTCTGCTCACTTTAATCTGTCTATTTTATTTTTTAAATAATTCATTTTCTTTTGTGCCTTTCAATTTAACTTCGTTAGCAACTATTCCTTTCAATTATTTAGTGCTAAAGCGAAAATCTTCATCTATCTTACTACGTTATTCCGTGAGAGATTCTTTTCCTAAATTCTTGAATGGCATAATTTAGTGTTCATGGTTTAGAGGTACAGTTTATTGCTAAAAATAGAAGTTGCTAAAAATAGAAGTTATGATGAGGAGGACTTCAAGAGGACCCCTAAAAGAAACACCAAATATGATGACGCTGGAGCTGAAGATGTTCAACGTGAAGGAAGAGAAAGTTTTTAAATTAACACGTTCTTAATTATCGTTAATCAGTTCATAAGTGAATTCCAAAGAAAGTATGAAGCATAATAATGACTACCAAAAAATCTATTTCCTTACACAAATTGCAAAATCAAAAGGAAAACTAGAAGAAAAAGTGTTTTGAGATCAAAAGCTCAAGGTCTCATCGAAAGCTACCCAAATGATCTAGAAGTTGACTTTATCGACGAGTGTTGTCATTTGCAGAGATACTGTGTATAGCATCAGCATCAGTTGTAAACTTTGAAGAAAGCTCATTGGTAGGCATTTCAAATTATCTGGGATATCATTCTCTTCAGGAAGTGTATCCGAATATCGACATTGCCTTACGAATCGCTCTTTCGATTTCAGCTACTAAATGTTGTGGTGAAAAAAGTTTTTTCTTGCTTAAAAAGGTTAAAAAAAACTATTTAAGGAGCACGATGAATGAAGACAAACTGAACTCTTTGTCGATTTTGTGTGTAGAACCTTAAATTTCCGCAAAGATTGATTACAGTAACTTTATAGAAGACTTTGCTCGAAAGAAGGCTCGAAGAAAAGTTTTTTAAAACAAAGTAAGTGAAGAAGGACTTACTAAACATAAAAATCAATATTAAACGTTAAGAAAGTGCAAAGAACGTTTTTAATTCATTATTTTCTCTTTACAGAAGTTAAAATATTGTACCTTTCCACTACATCGAATAAACCTTAAGATAGCTTGTTACGGTTTCGGCTCGGTTTTCATTTATCCTTTCATAGTATTTGATATGTTGCGTTTTTTTTAATCAGTTAAGGTTTTATTACTTTAAATGTTCTAAACAAAGCAATTAAATGTAATAAAATGTAGGCCTAGGAGGAAATAAATACAATAAACCAGTTCATCATTTCTGCATAAGTTTGATTTTTTAAATTTTGTGATCACTCCGCTTAGAGGCATCTGTAGTTTGGCCTCTTTTTCTCAAGAGGAAAGGGGCGGCAGATTTCAGGTCAGCCTATGGACGCCATGAAGCTAAATTCGTCCCTGCCTTTAGGTTTCGAAGTAAGCTCCATCAGCATCCAACACCGTTTGCCAACGTTCCTACAGCTGCACAATATCCTGGTGGTAAAAGTCGGCGACGCGAAAAAGTCCGGGTGAGTGCGTTCCGCAGGTCTCTCTCATTGGCGAAGGATCTCCCACGCAGGTGGTTGTCGAGGGAATGAAACAGGTGGTAATCTGTTGGCGCAAGGTCCGGTGAATATGGTGCATGGCACAATGTCTCCCAGCCAAGTTGATGAAGAGTCTCTCAGGTCATCTTTGCCACATTTGCTTTGGTAGTGTCGTGGAGAAATAGCACACCCTTGCGATTCACCAATGCCGGCTCCTTCTGCCACAATGCACGGTGTATCCTTTGCAACTGCTGTGAGTAGAGGTCAGCAGTTATGGTTTAACCAGGTGGAAGGAGCTCGTAATGCTCCAGTTGGCGACAAGTCCACCATACAAATAGCATAACCTTTCGTGGGTGCAGAGGTCGATGGTCTTGAGGTGTGAGGAACAGGGTCACGTTACGACGACCTATGTCTGGTACACTTGGGAGTGTCATAGAGGGCCCACTTTTCGTCACCAGTGAGCAAGCGATCAAATATGAGTGTGTTCATGTGCCGAGTGAGCAAGGATAAAAACAGGCTGTCTCTCGTTGTTCCTTGTTGGCTGCCGACAATATGTGGGGTACCCACTTGCTTAACCTGTATGACTTCCCTATTCCATGCAGGTGCAGTCTGATTGTTTCAGCGGAAACATGAAACTTTTTTCTGCAAGTTCATCACACGTAAGACCACAATCCTCCTTGATGGATGCTTTCAGGGCCTCGTCATCCAACACATGTGGTCGTCCACTGCGATGTTCATCAGCAAGGTTCACATCTCCTGACTGAACAGAATTTCTGGAACCAATGCCTGGCGGTGCGTTCGTGCACGGCATTCTCACCAAATGCCTGGCATATGCAGCGACTTGATGCGGTAGCTGACAGGCCCACTTTAAAGTCATACAACAAACACACGCGAAGAAGCTGCTTCGATACCTCCACTTCTCTTTTACACTGGACGAGCTATGACTGCTGTGTGTGAGCACCGTGCCTGTATTACTGAAGGTCGATGGTCAGATTTACTCGCGATCGCTTGGCAGGCACGTGCGTCATTTCGTTTCCTCTCTGTGAGCGCATGATTAATGGGACGTGAAAAACGGCAAAAACTTTTTCGGTTACCTTGTATGTACCAAATTTGAGCTTTACGGTATTTAATCGAAGGTAAAGGCGATATTTTGTAGAAAATTCTTGGTATTTTGTGTGACTTAAGCTTTCTTGCACTGTACTGTGGAAAGCAAGCGTTGATGGATTAGGGAGGCCATATATGTTAATTAGCATTATAAACTGTACCACTGTGCGAAACTTCAGCCTTAGTGTATTTAATCGTGGGTTAAAACCCATCTTTCCTGGGCTATTTCTTTATTCCATCAATCACCCCATCATCACCCATGCGCCATGAGCCACATAGTTTCTTAAAGGCCTTAACATGAAATTCAAATTCATCTCGGTACTGATCTAAAATAATTTAGAAGTTATGGTACGTATAAATATCAAATAGCTATTATCACAGCTGAAACCGTATTAATATTTCTCCTTTCAAAATCTTTAAATCTTCATATGTAAAATTTCTACTTAGGTAAACCATCAATGATAAGGATAGATCGATTATAATCTGTATAGGAACGATCTGATTGATATCTGTGAAGCTGATTCAACGTTGAATTGCGTGAGTCAAAATTGTACTTTTATGATATATCCACTTTTAAAATAGTATAGTGGTGCATCTCATTTATCGGAGCTGTATGGTGATACGTATATATATATATATATATATATATATATATATATATATATATATATATATACACACATACTACGGTGATCGAAAGATATTAAGTAGTCTTCCGAAGATGATATGTGGCAGTGGCGACTGGCGGGTCCAGGATTCTCGTTAGGAGATGGGGGCGGTGAAATAGACCAGAGACATTTTCAATATTTCCCCACTACGAGTAAATTTAGCATGTTTCTCCTTACACTATTAAGGTTTATTATGAAATATAACACCGGTATCCCCCAAAATTAATATTTCTAGATAAATTAGTGAAGATGTGTCTTAGTGACCCCATAAGCAGAATACAGATACAATAATATGTCAGATACAATGTAGTTTCGAGATTCGCAACGGATTGAAAGAAGGCGATGCCTTATCACCACTGCTGTTCAACTTCGCGTTAGAATATGCAATTTTTAAAATTAAAGGGGACAAAAGGGACTATCATTGAATGGTTTGAATCAACTGTTCGTATACGCGGATGATGTAGATTTAATAGGGGAAGATATACATGCACTACAAAGCAACACCGATGTCTTAGTAGAAGCGTGCGATGAGCTAGGTCTACAGGTAAATGTAGATAAAACAAAATAAGCCGAAACACAGGGAATGAAGGAAATAAAACGTAAGAACTGGGGATGAGGTCATAAAGAAAGTAAACAAATGTAAATACTTGAGAGCATACGTAACAAGCAAAAATGTGGTCACGGAAGAAATAAAAAACGCTTAGTATCGAGCAACGCATGTTTCTATTGAGTCCAGAAACTTCTAACCTCGCGATTAATATCAAGAAAATTGAAATTGAAAATACACAGAATAGTTATTCTGCCTTTAATACTTTACGGTTGCGAAAGTTGGAGTACGACCCTAGCAGATGAACAGAAATTACGTGTGTTTGGAAATAAGGTTTTGAGAAAAATATATAGGCCGAAACAGAACGAGGTGACTGGATATTGGAGGAGACTACATAATGAAGAACTCCACGGACTGTACAATTCACCAGATGTTGTAGAAGTAATGAAATCGTGATGACTAAGGTGGACAGGCCATGTAGCTCGGATGGAGGAAAAACGAAGATTATATTCTATCTGGTTGAAAAGTCGGATGGAAAGAAACTGGCTTGATATTGTTCAGGATAGAATCCAATGACGAACGTTTGTTACTGCGGTGAGGAACTTGTGAGTTCCGTAAGCCATAGAGTTAGTCTTAGTTAATTAGATAAATCTGATTTATTCGGAAACAAATCAAGCAACTTTTGTGAGACAAATTGTTGAAAAAAATTTTTTTTTTTTTTTTTTTTGTTAAATCTACTTTCTCTTTGAAAGGGAAGCCCCCGCCCACGCTCTACGGATCTCGTGCGCGCCTTACACATTATGGAATCTTTTGTGTAGCAAACTGCAAGTTGCAGCTGTAAATTATTAAAGAAAATTTAATATTATTTAATTTTGTTATACTCAAAGTGCAGTTTATTATTTTATCAAATGATGAAATGTTAACTTTTCGAAATGTGTTCCTAATTATAATAAAAATTTGTTTACGTAACAAAGGATCCAGTTTAGTTTGAGTGGCGACTACTATTACATAAACCTGGCGACCACTGGTGCAGGTCGATTTTTAAGTGGCTACTGCTAGTGCGACTTGAGGTGTTCAAAAAAATTGATGTTACTCCAAACTGGTTCAGTAGTTCGAATCATTCTATATTTGATTGTATGGAGACAGGTTCGGTGTACCTTATGCATGTAGCAGGAGAATCGAAATAAATTACCAAACTCAGTACGCGCCAAAAAGGCGAAATTTTTCTTTAATATCCTACAGGTACTATACATTACCCTGCTGTAGAAATAGATACATACAAATATGATGTAAAGAAGTTAAAAGTCAAAACAGTAGTTGATGACATAATGTTGTAACAGTTGCACAATCATCACTATGTGTAAATTGTATTTTTTATTAATTGTCATTGCTATATGAAGAATTTTATTTTCTATGTATGCAAATAGACGGATGTTCTTGTTTATTAAATTTTCTTTCGTATAGAGTTTGAATTCCTCCTTTCCTCCTGTTCCAATATTTTTGTATTCTCTGTTTTCGAAACCCGTTACCGGCACCCATTATGGAAACACCTGGAAGAAAACCCGCAACGTTATCGAACAATAGCTAATGACTTTTTTACATGAAGAAAAGGAATGACCAGCACTCACAGAAAGGTGCTAATTGTCACGGAGACCTCCAGACGGGGGACACTTTTTCTACTGGCGGCGTTCTGGCTGGAGTTATAAACTCGTGATATCCCAGCAACACGAATTTAATCACGAATGATTTTTAGCACATCCAGAAATTACCAACGGTTTCTCAACGCTAGATAAAGGAACCAACCTTTATGAATTTCGACGACAAATAAGAGCTGATGTATTAAAAAAAATGGATCCCGAAAGAGGGAAGGAATTGGGTCAAGATAGCGGGGACAGAAGAGAAAGAACTTTGGAGTGGAGGTAGTGCCGTTTGAGGTTCCATCAATATAATATCGAGCGAGCCGCGTATCAGTCAGTCATCGCGCGAATACGTATATTTCAGTACAAGGACTAAGTATTTTTATCATGATGAAGCTAATCATGATGCGCGGCTAGTAAACCTTAGTGCAGCCCTGAAATCCGAGTACTTCTTCGGTATTCTCTCTCCGAAGTATACCATATGATATTATTTCATCTTGTTGGTTTATCTTGTTCATCCAAGTGACAGTGGTGTTCATAAACTTATCACGTGTGCAAGTGTAGCAGTGTGTGGGCAAGCTCCGTGCCTCATATTTGGAACTGTATTAGTTCCACAAGCATAAGCAGTGGTTACAGTATTAACACTGACATTGAAGGAATAGCTGAAAAAACTATTAGAGGTTTCATTAAAGCAAGTCAAAGATCCAAGAAAAAAATCTAATTGTTCACAATAAAACAACATAGCAGTAGCAGAGGAAGGACGGGCAAAGTGGATAAGTTGACGTTTTTGCCACTATTATTGAATAAGTATGCAAGCTGTCAAGTAAATATTGGCTGGTCTACTGCTTTGAACATTGCTCTTACTCAAACAGAAGACATTAAGATTATTGAGGCTACGAATACTGGAGCGTAACACGAAATTCAGATCTGTTGCATTTTATTACTTTCCAAAACCGCCCGGGCAAAGTGAATAATGCGTGCGGGCAAAGTGAGTAATGATATGATAAACACGTTTAGAAAGCAGACGAAATGTAACAGAAAATTCATTCCACCATAAAATACTTAGTTTTAATGTAATACAATTTGAAATTTATTGTAGCACAAAAGGAATAGATTTATATTGATTCTTTTTACTATTACAATCTGCCTACTACCTGATTATTCGTATCTTGCATCATATTGGTAGCTATTTTGTTCAAAAGATAACACTGATTACAATATACTAATTTGCACTTTCACTTTTACTCTGCTACTCATGACAGATCAAAAAAGTAGGACCCAAAGCCACTGTAAGATGTGCATCCTTCGTGCGCCCACGCTTCACAATCACCGCATTGGATCCAGTCGTCCAAAGGGGAGTCACCAAATTTTCCCGCACAAACAAAAATAATAGTCTTTCTTCTTCTTCTTAGTCACTTTCTTTGCACTTTCCTTCGTCAGAATCTTTAAACAAGGCATTTCTCTTAAAGCTGTTGCCTCTTCTCTCGAAATGCTTCTCTTTCTGAGCTTTCCCGATTGGAGTGGGAGTAAAGACCTCTGATTGTTGATATTTTCTGCGTTTTAGAGTAAACTTAGCAGCTGCCGGTTTGGGCAAAGGTCTGATGTCTAAAGGTGAAGCCTTTACATAGATGAATCGTTAGGAATAGAACGAGAACTAACTGGAGTGTTTCTGTCTGGTTGGCGAATACCCAAATGACATGCACTTGCTGCTTTCGCTGCTGTAGAACTGACGTTTCCCGATGAAGCTGAAGGAGTAGAAGAAGTCGCAGAGAGTGTAGACGATAGGCACATTTTTTTGTTCTGCACACACATTCGTTTGACGTTCTGCATTTTCTGACGAATTATGGTGCATTGTGGAAGGACCAAAATCTGTTTCAGTAAATGTGTTGGGATTATAAGACCCGCTGTTGTCAAACCAGAAATGGCGTTTTGAACAGACACAGCTTTCAAATAAACTGGAGTAAGATCTTGCAGATAACATACTGATTAATGATTCGGTCAAGATGTCATGTTTGGAAAATGTTTAATTCTTGTGCAAAGTATTGCTTTAGCGGAGAATACACAGACAAGTCTAGTGGCTGGAGTTTATGGGTAGTATGAAGGGGGAAGGATATGAAATTTACACAAAGCAGGATAGTAATTGTGAGCTTTCAGATTGTCCAGCCGAAGAAACACATTTTTTTCTTCATTTGTTGGCCGTACTTTTTCAACAAAAATTTTTAACCAACCTGTGAACGCATCGCCATTAATCCATCCGCTGTCTGTACACGTCCCGTGTGAGCCAGGTGGAGCGCCATCCAAAAGCCCATCCTGCGTCTTCTTATGGGCAAATATGAAGTACGGTGGAATGAATGGTAGCCATTAAAGATTGGTAGCCTACGCCATTCGTCCATACCTGGCTCAGATATTGTTTATGTGCGAGTCTAAAATCTGAATGCGATAATGTGACTGCAGGTGTAAAGTCAGAGAACGTGACCTAAAAAGTGCAACGCAGCTGCTAGACCTATGATTTAGAAAGAACTTC
>JAGDQP010011653.1:0-20854 GCA_022664845.1 Lepisma saccharinum
CGGGATAAAATACATTTGATCAAGGTGAAACTTTACAATATTTAAAACCACTTCTTGGAAATATTCTTGTGTTAATATTCGCATCACTAATAGATTTTCAGATTGACGCATAGCACTTGTGATAGAGGACTAATACATGTGACAATTCTTATTTTTTGTGAACCAAGGTCGAAACATGGTTATCGGAAAGAGTTCTTTTCATAGTAAATTGTTCGTGAGAGTATGAACGGTCTCACTGTCTTGTTGCTCTGTTTTGACATACTTAATTGTTACCTTAGAACTGAGTATAATTTTAACGTTTAATCATGATCCATTACATATTAGACATCGAGAAACAAATCTTAATGACAACTCAATTTAAATCAAATATCTTACAACTAAATACATTGTTACTTATAAAATTAAGAAAATAATGAAATGAATAAAATTGAAATATACAGTCATAGAACAATAGCTTGACGATACTACAAGGGAAGAACTAAAATCGTAACATTCGAGTTAGATAAGTAAATAAAAAACATGCTGCTAGTCTATAAAGGAAGTGATATCTCTATTTGTCTCTATGTGTCTTCTTTCGTACAAGTACATATAGTCCGGTGAATTTAGGAGAGAAAGGGACTTAACCTATAACAAATTGCAATAAAAATGCTGTTTGCGGTTTTTGGTTCTATGAAGTATACCTAATTACATATAGAAAGTCTACCAAAATATGAATATCCAGAGTCGGCCATTTTGGTCCGGCATCTAGTTATATTGGCCACGAGTGACTGAAACATAAATTTAGCTGTAACTCGGCTGCTACAAGACCGATCTGCATAAACTTAGTATCAAAATAGAGGGGATTTTCTACAGAACAATAAAATATTATTTACAACAGTGTTTTTTAATGGTGCTTCTCAGTTTCTGAGCTTTTGTGAAACCTGCCTAATTTATGCCTTAAAATGGCGTTAATCGAGAACAAATTGCGGGGTTAGGTCAGAACCCCCAACGGTCAGAATACCCAAAAGTAAAAACGGTCAGAACCTGCACACAAACGGTCAGAATCCCCACAAAACTGCCCAAAACCCCAAACATCCAAATGGTCAGAAACCCCAAAACTGAAAACGGTCAAAAAACTCATACAAACGGTCAGTATCCCCAAATGCGAAAGCGGTCAGAACCCCCACACACATGGTCAGAAAACCCACATATATGGTCAGAAACCCCACACAACGGTCAGAAACCCCACACAAACGGTCAGAATCCTCACACGCATAAACGGTCAAAACTCCCTTAAGAACGGTCAGAAAACCCAAACTTGAAGACGGTCAAAAGCCCCATATGACCAGTGAGATCCCTCATGCAAACGGTCAGAAACCCCACACAAGCGGTCACAATCCCCAAATGCGAAAACGGTAAAAAAAATTACAAACGGTCAGAGCGCATACGACACGGTCAGAAACCCCACACACATGGTCAGAAACCCCACACAACGGTCAGAATCCCCACACAAACGGTCATAATAACCAAATGCGAAAACGGTCAAAACTACCATAAAAACGGTCAAAAAACATAAACTTGAAAACGGTTAGAAGCTCCACATGACCAGTGAGATCCCAACGCAAACGGTGAGAAACCCTATACAAACGGTCAGAGCCCCAGACGAAGGGTCAGAGCCCACAAAGGCAGAAACTGTCGCCAGAAGTGTTAGATTAAACTGTCGATCAACCCTAAAATTTAGAAAATTATATTTCAAAATAAAATTAGCAATGTAATAAACAAAAAGTAAAAATCCAGAAATGTTTTTGATATTCAATTTTGGTAAACGTGATATTGGAACACTGACGGTAGCAGACTTCGTTTGTGTGCCATGATAGCGATGGGTAGAACTGGTATTTTATCGTAGCAGTGATAGCAGTATTTGCTATATGTAAATGTTTGTTTAAAATAGCAGTTTAAACAACAGTTTAAAAACATATTTTTAACTTGTAGTTATTTATTCCCAACATCTTAAAGTTATCTTATCTACCGGTAGCCTTTTATGAGTGCAGTATTACATGTTAGATAAGTGTACATGTGTGTAAGGAGTATATGCGCGAAAATGGTAAACTACTGTTAGGATTTGGTATAGTAGGTCGAATCATAAATGTCGGAAAACTATTTTTCGTAATTTTCGGAACCTGAATTTACTGGTGAGGAAGGAACATTACTACATCAAAATACATTTAAATAAGTTACGTATTAAGATGTGGGACTTTTGGAGCTGAATTTCTGTTTTATGCTGGATTAGTATAATTTTAGGAATACTATGTTCAGCTCCAAAAGTCCCACATCTTAATACGTAACTTATTTAAATGTATTTTGATGTAGTAATGTTCCTTCCTCACCAGTAAATTCAGGTTCCGAAAATTACGAAAAATAGTTTTCAATTAGAATACTATGTTCTATTCCTTTTATATTACGCTGTAAAATTTTCCTGTTTCTGAAGTGGAGAAAGACATGTAAGTTTGAAGTCGAATTTGACTACCTGATTAGATCTAGTGTTAGGGCTATAAGAAAGAAAAATCAAGAAGCCTCAAGTCACCGTATTTTATCACGATACTGACTCTTTCTACCAGGCCAGGAACTCGGTTTCGCACTCATTCTATAATACTATCCAGGTTATAAATTGCATTGTAATTTTTACTGTACCTTCCTTCTATGTCAGGGACATCTTTAGACGGTGTGTCCTGGGAATTGAGATTGCTCCACTAAAATTCAGATGTTACCGCCCATAAAATTCATTTTATCTTATCTTACCAAAATCCAGATCTTTAGGCACAATTAGTATAAACTTAGGTGTAGTTATATACATTTCATTCTCAGACACATTTTGAACCACCCTGAAAGCTAATGGACTTGTCGTTTTTTTAAACCCACATCGAACCATATGCAATCGTATTCTTTAAATTTCAACATTGTCTGATCGGAAGGTCCTGGGTTTGATTCCAGCTGCAATGTATCCTGACTGAGCTTTTTCCAGAAAACTTCCTGACACACGAGGCCAATTTCGGGATTGTATCTACAAACTAAGCCCTGACCGAATACCTTCCAACAATTTCTCTCGTACCCTATGCAGTCCTAAAACCATAAATAAATTAAATTTCAACATTGAGTAAAAATTTTGTCTGATATGTGGAAAAAGTGACTTGAATACTAAATTATGTATCTAACATCAGGCCGTGAAAATATGATTTCTTGTTTAATAGATAATAATTAGGCTTGTGCATCTTTCAATGGCAATGCTTACTTAATATATTAATTTCGCTAATCGCCATGCAATGCAAGTCCAATACGTTTCTAAGTTATGGCGTCATTATTTAATTGAGGTCTTATTACTTTTCAATGGAGACGATCTCAAGATCGCTATCCAATGTAATCCACAGTAATTTGTAGGCACTAGTGTGCGATGTTCTAAAATATTTTATAATGCTCTTAGATTTTAAAATGTTGTACAAAATGATTAAAAAGTTGGGACGGACACAAGGAGTCTACCTAAGCGATAGTCGTTAGCAGTTATATATACAGGGTGTCTCATCTAACGCTGCGACCGCAATTAGATACGAAACGAAACAAAATGTGACAAAGTTGGTTGCGCAGGAATGTAGAAATGTCGGGGGCTGATAAAATTCCGTAAAAAGCAAGGGGCCCCAGGGCCCCATCACAAAGCCCCGGGGATCAACTGCAAAATTTCAAATGGCAACATGAGTCGAGTGACACCTCGTTCGATAGATCTTGGAAAATGACACAATGTTCCGCAAAAACATTTTGTATACGGGTCACCCTTTCAAGATGGCCACCGGAAATGATGTCTGTTGAAGAGAAATTTGAATTGTTCGTAGTATGAAAACACTTGGAGTGCAATGAATGGAACAAAAAGTAGTGGTACAAATGGCAGTAGGACACATCGATTATGGGGCCCCAGGTGCCCCCATCACAGGGCCCCGGGGGTCAACTGCAAAATTGCAAATGGCAACATGGGTCGAGTGACACCTCGTTCTATAGATCTTGGAAAATGATATAATGTTCCGCAAAAACAGTTGTTATACGGGTCACCGGTTTCAAAATGGCTGCCAAACATGGATGTTGTTTCGAGCGATCGGAAAACTAGACGTACCCTACAAGGTGTGAGAACGGACGTCGTATTACTGTATGCAGTTACTGGGACCTGGACAGGATGGCAACGGAGACACTGTTCTGGCGTTATGCAGGAGTGTAGTAGTACCTTGCGCAGAGCAAGGGATTGTGGCAAGTGGCCACAGCCTGTACAAAGACGTCGTTGAAACCTTTATGAGGAAGATTATGGATGGGTACAGTAAATTCAGTTATGTATTTCGTTTTGAAGGAGACGGTGTGAAAGAGTATTGCGGGAACATGGTGGAGAAGCAGAGTTCTTTGGCGCTGTAGGGCGCAAGGTGGGTGGAGGATGTTAGGTTGGAAAGTAACCTCACGAATCGGCTTCTGTTGTGTATTATAACGAACAGCAACGATTGGACTTGTGATAAAGTATTGGGCGTTATATGGATTGAATGACATGCCTGTGATCGTGTAGTTCCAATGAATGTAGAGATCACTATGTCAGAGGACATTTAGCATAGGAATCACCTGCCTCCTATCCACCCCCAACACCAAACTCACACACACTAACGAACCTGCAAGCAAGCGTGTTGAAGTACCGAGTGTTCAGTGCTGCTATTTGACTTTGCTTTCTCCTATACACATTGGGTGGGTGTATTGGAGGGATAAAGCATTTGTTCTCTAATTTGGCCTTCAGCACACAACGTGATTGATTGCTACAGGTTGCTTGCAACAATCCTGAGGCATGCTGTAGCCAAACCAATATCAGTACGGCACGTTCTTCTATTCAGTGTACCTGTGTTTCCTGATCTGATCTGCTGTGCTGCTGTCTGTGTAAAATACAGATATTCGAAAGCAGTGTACCGCAATTGCACTTGTCGGGTATTGATACAGTGAACCTTGTTGTGGTGTGTCATTCCATTTGATTTCCTCGTGTCGGTCGTTTGTCCTCTGATATGCCGGTCTTCAGTAATAAAGAAAAATTAGACATTCTTTTAATTTACGGTGAATGTCACAGAAATGCAACCACAGCTGTGGCACTGTATGCTGAACGTTATCCACATCGGCGGTGTCCTTCACCTCGTACCATTGCCAACATCTGCACAAGTCTCATAGCAACAGGAAAGGTCAGCGTACACACACAGCAACGAACAATGCAAACGAAATTGCTGTTTTGGTTGCTGTAGCTCACAATCCGGAGATGAGCTCACAACAGATTGAACGCGACTCTGGAATAAGTCGCACCAATGTGTGGCGAATTTTCCGTAGA
This sequence comes from Lepisma saccharinum, assembly GCA_022664845.1. Taxonomy (NCBI): domain Eukaryota; kingdom Metazoa; phylum Arthropoda; class Insecta; order Zygentoma; family Lepismatidae; genus Lepisma; species Lepisma saccharinum. The sequence continues at coordinate 5,366 of JAGDQP010011653.1, forward strand.
CATAAGTTTCATCCGTTTCATCTATCACTTGACCAAGAACTACACGGGAATGACTTCGAGTTCCGCATTGAATTTTGTCGTTTTGCACCTCAGCGTTTGCAAGGTAATCCTGCATTCCTCAGTATTATTTTGTATACGGATGAAGCTTCGTTTACCAATCATGGCCACGTGAATCTCCGAAACATGAATTACTGGTCCGTGGATAATCCGCACTGGCTTCGCTCGGTTACTCATCAACGACAGTAGAGTGTCAACGTGTGGTGCGGTATTATTGGTACTTGTATTGTTGGACCGTATTTTTATCAGGGCACATTGCACATTACATATGCATCCTTTCTGCAATACACTCTGCCGTTTCTCATGGAAGACCTGGATTTGAAAACGCGTCGATCAATGTGGTACCAACATGATGGGTGCCCGCACACTTTGCAAATGTCTCCAGAGCAACTCTACATGCACGATTTCCCAACAAGTGGATAGGACGAAGGGATCCTGTGCCATGGCCAGCTCGGTCCCCCGACTTGACGCCGTTGGACTTCTTTCTCTGGAGCACAGTAAAAGATAGAGTATATCATGAACCCCAACGACACGCGAGAATATGCAAGAACGTATTACAGCGGTATGTACGGCGATATCTGTAGAAACACTACAATCTGTCCAACGCTCTCTTGTTCGCCGTCTCCAAAAGTGTATTAATACCAACGGTGGGCACTTCGAACATCTGCTGAAGTGAAGCGGTTTCTTCAGGTAATATATTACTTCTCCTTTGTTTGTGCCTTTTTCGTGCTGGATCTCATGCACAAACATGGAGCTTCTGTCGGCTATAGGCCACTACTCGTTGTGTTTGGAACGTACAACCACATCCGTTCTCACTCCTTGTACCGGTACGTCTAGTTTTCTGTTCGCTCCCAACAACATCCATTTTGAAACCGATGACCCGTATACACAATGTTTTTGCGGAACATTGTGTCATTTTCTAAGATCTATCGAACGAGGTATCACTCGACCCATGTTGCCATTTGCAATTTTGCAGTTGACCCCCGGGGCCCTGTGATGGGGGCCTCTGGGGCCCTAATACTAACACCAATCGATGTGTCCTACTGCCATTTGGACCTCTACTTTTTGTTCCATTCATTGCACTTCAAGTGTTTTCATACTACGAACAATTAAAATTTCTCTTCAACAGACACCATTTCCGGCGGCCATTTTGAAAAGGGCGACCCGTATACAAAATGTTTTTCCGGAACATTGTGTCATTTCCCAAGATCTATCGAACAAGGTGTCACTAGACCCATGTTGCCATTTGAAATTTTGCAGTTGATCCCCGGGGCCCTGTGATGGGACCCCTTGCTTTTAACGGAATTTTATCAGCCCCGACATTTCTACATTCCTGCGCAACCAACTTTGTCATATTCTGTTTCATCTCGAATCTAATTGCAGTCACAGCGTTAGGTGGGACACCCTGTATATATATGTATATGCAATCCAGCAAATTTTCATCCTATAATTGGCTGCTTTCTTGGTATATGTTGACCGAGACCATATTTCTTCCCAGAGGAACTAGCTATTCGTCAACTTTAATGTCGTCGCCAGGCTCATATTGCTTTGTGAGACTATGTACAATTTCACAACGAAATTTTCCTATTGGGGGGAGGAGCAACAGTAGCGTAATAGGAATTTCTCAAGGGAGGGGATACTTAAAAAAATCATATCCTTGGAAGTTATTCAACCCAACACCACAAGATTAACAATATATTTCAGAGTTTCTTTCCGTAATTTTAGACCAGCACAATCATGTGGGAAAATACACAAGAATAGTTTATATCATTGTAGTTTGCTTAGTTCAGTTATAATTTTAATATAAATTTAGCAATATTTCAAATTCCAAACTGGATTTTGTCAAGAGCGAAGAGTTTCTCGGCCAGTATTTACTTTTGCGCTCGCTTTGATGACAAATTTCTCTTCTAGAGTTGCTAATTCGTTCAGTTACATATACAAGTTTTAATTTTTCAAAAATATATTTATTCGCTTCAGAGTATAAAATATAATCTTTGGCGTAAATATGGGTGCAGGTTGTACAATATCTGAAGCACTTTTAAGAAGTTTAGAAATTTGATATGCTTCCATTGTATTAGCTTATTCCATAAGTAATGTCGCATGTGCGATGAACACTGCAATGACGCCATCTGACGAGTGAATAGTGAAGGAGACGGCACATACCATAGCTGAGTCGCACAGGGCACTTGATTGTGTAGCAGTTTTTAAGAGAACGGTCTACAACTCGTTTTGAAAATGTGGCTTGTGCTTGATCATGGCAGTGTCGGAGGACCACATAAGCATGTCATGCTGTATTAATTTCACCAGGGACATCCAGCCAGCGCAGTGGAACGAAACATCAATGTCATTTATGATACGGGTGTTATGGATGTGAGAAAGTGCCAGAGGTGGTTCCAGAGGCTTCCCCCTGGGGACAGCAGCCTCACCGATAAGCCATGAGAAGTGAGACCTGTGCAGCTTGACAGCGATGCCCTGCGAGTAGCACTGAGGCAAATCCAATGCTAACTGTTGAAGAACTGACCAGCATACTCCATGTCACCCATTCGACCGTTCATCGACATCTACAGGACCTTGGATATGTGTCGAAACAAGGAAAATGCGTTAACGCCTGAATAAAAGGAGCAGCGAGTTGACATCTGCAGTTCCCTGCTCACCTGTCACAGACGTGAGCCATTGCTGGACAGAATAGTAACCAGAGGATGAAATGTGAGGCGTCTACCGTAAGATTACACGCAAACGGCAGTGGGTATCTAAAGAGGGAGGGGGTCGCAGGAACTGTGCCAAAACAGGATTCCACCCCTGCAAAGTGATGTTAAGTGTTTGATGGGATAATCCATTTCGAGCTCTTGTCAGCAGCTTGAACACCTACGGACTGCATTGTTGGAGAAACATCCTGCTTTAGTTAACCGCAAGGGTGTGCTCATTCACGGTGATAATGCGCGCTCACACACGGCAAGAAGGACCTGTGCTAAGATCGAGGAATGTGGATGGGAGAAACTTCTACACCCGGTGTTTTTACAAGATCTTGCACCAACAGACTACGTACAGTCTTTTTCGCAGCCTGCAAAACCACCTTTCCGGGAAAACACTGCAAAATGAGGATGACGTGTGACGAACAGTGACCCAGTTACTTGTCTTAAACCGTTGACTTCTTTCAGCGGGGATTTAACAACGTATTGACAGGTGGCAGAATGTTGTGGAATCCGATGGAGATTATATTCCTGACTAACGGTAATGTTCCATGTATATTATCGTTCTTTTAATCGCTGTGAAAAACACAACATTTCTTATAGGATAAGTTGATAGTTTCAATAGAACATTTTAATTTTATTAATTTCACTTTAGAAAGTTTCAATTAGTATCGAATATTTTATATACAAAAGAAAATTTAAGTTGTTCTAACTCTGGGAGTCTATATACTCGTGTTCAGTGTCTTCATTAAAAAAAAAAAAAAAGCTTCAGATAACACTTTTGTTATGGTACTATCAGTTTTGTTTGTTGATTTTTGTAACTATTGAATATTGTTTCCCAAAGAAACTATTGCTAGGCCCATACTATTTTTCATACAGCTCAGTGACGTATCCAAGGGAAGAGTTCAGAGTATTCTCCCAAATTCCAGTATTTTTGTAATCTTAGCATAATTTTAGGCGTGATTATATACTTATTATCAATTTCATATTCAGACCCTATTTGAACCTCCCCTCAATTCCTGAACACCCTACAAATAAGCCTGAATACATGACTGAACGGGCTTGTCTTATACTGTAACTGGATCTCATTTTCTGTATTTTTGTATATATTTTCATAGATTCTTCCGTAATCTGATTTACGGCAACTTGTTTTGTCTTCCTTCTGAAAGTTTTCTTTGGTTCTTTTAAACTTTATAACAGCACCTTTGACATTATTCACAGCTTCTACTAAGTGTAGGTGTTCCTTTGTATAACGGTTAATCGTAGGCAAACACTAATTCAATAGAATAAATAAAGGGAAGAAATTAGAAATGCAACATGCATGCCTTCAATCTGAGCTTGTGACATTGTTCAATAAAGAAATTTGGACTATTTCTTCGAACACAAATTAGGCTAATTCTTTATAAACATGAATTATACTTTTATATCAGTTTTCTCATACTTAGTAATTTCTTTATGCTTTAGGTGATATATTTATACTCTTCATAATATCGCAAAAATGCACTCTCCGTATAAACGGATATAAAAACACAAGTGTTGTAATTGTTCCTAACTTGAACAGTTTTAAAATTTCCCAGTAAACTCCTATTGCCTTGATTTTAATATCAAGATAAGAACTCATAATTAACACAATAATTTATCAGATATGATATTTTTTTTCGTTAGACCCAGACCTTCTTTTTTCACAACTCTCCTCCCAACACTATGTATGGGGAAGATCTGACAGGTTGTTACTGAGTCACGTGAACAAACTTATTTTTTAAAAGATCTTAGGCCCTACATACTCTCATCATTCACGTAACCACCAACAATGGAGAGAGTTCTCATATTATTGGTCATATTTAGTTTGATCCGCTAATGCAGAAAAACAACTCCGAATTCAGGCAACAGATTCTTTATCGAACTTGATTGTATATTTCAATCGTTTGATTTAATAGTTAGACTCTTCTCTCCTTATAGCCCAAAACAATAGTCGTGTGGTCTGACTCTCTGAGGTGTCAGACCAGCGTCTTGAAGGTCGCGGGTTCGAGTTGATTTTAACAAGCATTGCACTCACATAATCGTGACAGGCCGAAGTGAAGAATTACTAACGTGCTTCATACAAAATAAAGTTCACCGCAAGTTCATTTTCTTCCCTTATGACCTAAAAAGGTCATCTTACATTGCTCTGTATCTTAGAATAGTACCAAACATTTCCAGTTTTGTGAAATTTCTCTTTTTCATTTATGTAAACATGTTTAATTCATATCTAATGTATGTTAGTTATTTCTTCTCTACGTACAAAATAACTGCTTCAACCACAGAAGCAAAATGCTTTATATTTAAAATTTTCTCGTTGGCATTATCAGTAACAGGAATTAACATTTTTATTTTTCTCTTGAAATAAACGTTTCTACCAACGGTATCGATATGATTGTCACAAAAATCTGTTGTCTAAACGTTTGGTCTCCTTTTCAAGTTTTTGAATTTTTATTTTACTGGTTGTCCTGAAGGTTATTTACCACATTCACCTAATTGTGAACCTACAACGCAGAACGTACACTATGATCCTTTATCTAGTTAGAATAAACAAACAATCATATCGAGACGGACGTAAGTCATAGTTCTGTTATTGTCCTTACAATAAGTTTTATTTTTTTAACAATTTATGCTTCCAAACATATTTCTATTTCTTGCGAAAATACTCTCTTCCCAAGTTCATATAGGTGGAGTGAAGGGGGGGATATATCCCCCATGAACCCCCTTACCTACGCCACTGGGGGCAAAGTTAAATTTTGGCGCACTTTCCACCACCCTTTTGCCGCCCTTTCCATCCTTTTTTTAACCAAAGAACACGATCGACCGACGCAACGTCCACAACATTGTCTCACATCACGTACTGTACTTTTGTTATCTTTTCTGGAGCCTGTCGTGGCATTGCTAATACTAACTCCAGTAAGGCAGTAGATCCTAAGTTTATTATATACTTACTTTTAGTAGACCTGCCTATCTGACTTGAATCATGGTCTGGAATTTTAAAGATGAAAGTAGGTTTTATGGAATAACATAAAAAAAATGTATTAGCACGACGTTATTGACATCTTGAGCACGTTTAGGTCAATTTCAATTTAATATGCGATTTTACAATCCACAAGACACATTTCACATATCAGTGGCACTAAAGCATACGATTTTCCGTAAGCACTGAACTATATGAAGCAAATATATCTATCACTTTTTCGTAATCAATGGAGATGTCCCATTCACTAGCAATTGCAATCAAGCCCTCTAGTCGGTCATCACCCATTATAGATCTCAAATCAGTTTTGACTCCTTTTACTTTAGAAAACGACCTCTCAGTAGTAACACTTGTTACGGGCAACGTGATAGCAATCTTCAGAAGAGAATAAAGATTTGGGAAAACAGTTTTCAGTTTAGACTTGCAAAATATTTTGAAATTTTCTGGTAGACTGCCATTATTGGAAGGTTTAGATATTCCCAGATCCTCGTTATCATCCGACACACCATCATCAGAAGAATTCTCGTCTTTCTTGCTATCTATGTCCGAATCTACAATCCATTTATTTTCGCTGTGAAGATGCCTAGGTGGGTCAACCGTTTTCCCAAACTCTTCGAAACAAGAAGGAAAGGCAATATATTCCTTTCTGGCTTCGTTAATGTTCACGTATTTCCCAAAAATTGAGCTAAACGAAGTGAATGCATGTTCAAGTAAACCTTTCTTGCGGACCTCGGAAAGACGTTTCAGTGAGAGCAAAGACAAATCTCCCAGAAGCATTAAAGTAGTAGCATTATCTTCTACAAAGCGCTCCTTCATTTGTGCAATGGCCATATCAATGCTGGCGTAGAAAGTTTCTACCTTGAATGAATCTTTGAGGTCCATAATTAGCTCATCATCAGCTATTTCGCCACGCATCTTATGTTTTCTCAAGCGAGTGTGACACAGAGGCTGAAATTCAATTTCAGTGCCCTTCATGAAATTCTCCCCGTCTGAGACGATACTATTCAAGTTAGTTCGGAGATCTTGATACTTGTCAGGTTTGTTTCAAGCATAGACATTGCATGCAGATAACAAATCTAAGTCCGGACTTTGTAACATCTTTGTGAAAGGGTAAATTATTTTAAAAATCCTAACAAAAGTTGTCGCAGTTAATACAAATCTCTCCGAAGTAAAATACGCAATAAACCCTCCTGCCTGGATGCCAGCTTGCTTATCAGAAAGTCCTTCAATGTGTCGAATTTCCTCTATGGCTTCCAACAAGGCCTCAAATCTTATCAATAAAGTTTTCCAGGGCGTATGAATGGGACATCTATTTTGTGGTATTAACTCGCTTTAACTTTCTAATGCTTTGGTTAGGATAATGCTTCTTTTGTTTTTCCTCGAACAAATGAACGCGTCTTTTGCTGTTGCTTATGAATGCAAATAACTTCTCTAAATAACCAAAAAGTTCCATAGCGTTCACAGAGGATCCGACGGAAGCAGTCACAATTAGGTTTAGTTTGTGCGCCCAACACCATACACATGTTGCCCTCGGATTTTGTTCCTTAATCAGCGCTTGGAGACTTTTGTACGGAGAACACATATTCGATGCTCCATCATGTGATTGCCAATCAAGATCCGAGACCCAATCTAGACAATTTTTTCACATGCTTCATTGAATAATCTAGCCAAATCTTTAAAAGTTATTGTTGGTGATTCTTTTAAAGCCAAGAGTCGTTTTCATTATTATCATCCGTTTCTTCATTAACGTATCTTACTATAAAAGACACTTGCTTCTTCCTTGACTTGTCAAACGAGCTATCGACAGACGCGCTGAACATCTTATTTGTCGGTTAAATGTATTTCTAAGGTAAGTAAAAATTGCATCTATCTACTGGTTTTGTCGTCGCCATTATAAAAAAATACAGGTGACTTTTCTTTTTCCTGGTAACATTTAAAGCGATTAGGTACGTTACCGTGAGAGAATGCTCCACTAGTAGCACAAGATCTTTGAAATTTCCCCGTAGTCTACTTGTCAATCTCTCTCAATGCCCTTGAAATGCTAAACAGTGTCTACCTAAAAACAATGTTATATCGATAAGCTGTTTCACAAGAAGCCTATTCCTAGCAACTTCCATTGTTTTCATTTCCTTTATAGCTGGAAAGATTGGCAAGAAAGCATCACGAATTTTCCGTGCAAGAGTTGCTTCGATATGAGTGTTCGAAGTCTCGTGACTAATAATGCTCATAGTTCCTGTATTCCATGAATAAAAACCAGTCGAAACAAACAAGCAGCTAGTTGTAAATAATCAATTCGAATGAATACAATAAATTTCAAACTCTTCAAAATTAAACCCAACTACGAAGTTCACTTACCCAAAAATTGCAACGGTTTTGCTGCCATCTATCGTGAATCAAGATCAACTCTTGGCTATTGTCAAGTAGCACACAGTTATACTTGTGTTTGAGTAACCCATTACAAATCTAACGAGCAAACAAAACTATTTCACTGAAGAAAACTTATACTTGTTTAAATGAGTAATTTATACATATTCTACTTTGTTCTATCTTTCTGCTATGTAGGCTACTGAATTAGAATATTGAAACATGGCAATTAAAACAGATCTTACAAAATAGTATTTCCAGTGTGTGAATTAACGGGAGGATGAGGAAGATGTGTGTGAGCCTACAGTAAGAAAAGGCATTTTTTTTTTTTAGATATTTCACACACTCAAAATTTTACGATAAGATTTTCTGTAGATACAATATGACATCTGTCCAGTCAGTGGTGTAAGAGATGATTGGAATAAATTATTTCAAGTCTTCATTAAAATACGGATATAAAGTGTCCAAGATAATTCACTCTTAAATTTTCCGGGTAACTTTTTTGTGTAGATCACATACAACTGGATTGAAATCCGTCCAGTGATTTAAGAGTTGAAAGACGTGACAGACAGAACCTCCATATAAAACGTTCTTTCGAACGTATCAATTCGATTCAGTAAAAAACATATAAGAATAATAATAACCGCTACTTCTCAGTTTTTGGTTAAGTTACTGTACTAGTTTCTCTAAAATCTCAGAGTCACTAGTGTGAATAAAAATTTACTAGGCAATACCTTATAATGTCTTCAAACTGATGGTAGAGACAGAAAAAAATCGCAGTCCAGATAACATCGGAAAGATTAATATAATTAAAGAAAACAGAATTAACGATCTATTGGGAAGAATTTATGGTCTTTGAAATTGCTAAATAACGCAAATTTCGCCAAATGTTAACAATAATGTTTTTTTAAGCATATACCAAAAATTTCAGGCTAATTTAAACTTTTTTTTCCCAAGAAATATAACAAATGCAAGCCTAAGACCACTTTCAGGAAAATGTTATTTCCGTCGCGCGATTGAAAATGACCACAAGAGTCATTCCGTAAATGATCCTAAACGAATCAATCATTTTATGCATTATCGCCCAACTTTCGGCCAGTGACATTCTGAAAGCCATGCTGTCGTGTCCTACATAATGTCCTACATAATATTTCAAAACATAAGACTTTTCTGCCTTTCACTTTGTTGATCTTTTGTGCAGTTTCGTGGAGGTTTCTGTCGAATAGAAATATTTTTCTTTCTCTCATTTTGCCAAAAAGATCAACTATTTTGATACTGGAAGCTTTATAGATGAGATTAGGAAAAAAAAAATAATTTGGGATTCATTATCAGAAGGGTACAAAAACAAAACGTTTAAGAGTAGACAATGGATTGAAATGTATAATGCAAAAGGAATCCCTAAAGCAGGCATTAATTAGTAAGAGACTTAAATATCTAAGATGTTTTTCGTATCTATCCACAATTATTTAAACTAGGGCCGGCGAAATTCATTTTTTTTCTTTTTTCTTTTTTATATTTGAGTTTCAGATGCGAATATTTCCTGATTTTGAAAACTGGAATAATTTGGAATACATTGTAAAAAATTGGAGATGCCAGATTTTTAAATGCAGGAATAAAAAATCTGAATTTGTTTGCCTTCTCTTACCTAAAACTAATCTTTCTTCTTATATTTTAGATTAACCTAAGATTGCAAACATTTTTCCCAAGAAAATCGGAGATCTTTAGTCTTGAACCAAATTTTATTAAGCTTGAATTTTACTGCACAGGAATCTAATGCTACTGATAAATAGAAGAAAAAGTTCCTTCATCTTTGTCTACAAAATAAGGAAGAAGATCATTTCAACCTTACATGAACAAAAAACCCCTTTCAACCTGCACAAAGAGTTGTTAGCAGAATTGATATCAACAAAACTGACGGCAGAAAAATCACACGTTTGCAAAAGTTGCAACTTGACCCACTTGTTTACGTCAATTTATGAAATGAATATTTTTGCCATTGTAAATTGCGTGACGAAAAACACATGCATAAAAGTGCTCATATGCTTGAGTTGTTTAGTCCGACAAAAAACGTTTTAACTTAACGGGAAATTTCGCGTTATATGCCTAAATTAATTGAATTATTCAAATTGGCGATGCTCACGTTGTTTTGCGATTTGTAAAAGCACAAATTGGGCTCGAAAGAGTAATTATCTATGTGTTAATGTTATTTTCTTACAGATTTTTCACGTTTCCATTACTTCAGACAAGTTCTAGGGGCAACATGAGAAATTAGATCATTAAAAATAAATCCCTGTTTCCAAATGTTTAAAAATCTCAGTGTTTAAATTTATTTTCTTAATATGACACACAGGCATATTTAATGCTTTCTTTTTCAGCTTATCCCTTTAAGAACCATGTTCTACCTTTTCTTCCCATGCTCTTTGATACGTCCACTTTGACTACTCTGAGTAGAATCGTAGCTTTGTTGCTGTATTCTGCAGTGACTGCGATGTGAAAGAAAGATGTTGCCCAGATAACATTTTCCTCCTGAATATATATACCTTGCACCTTCATTTTTGAAATCACTGTGTAACGTTGCATTAAATGCTGCAAAATTACAGAACCAGTTACTCTCAATTATCAAGTCTTCAATGTTTCGTAAGTACTGGCATCCTATAATCTTCGACCAATGCACTTCGAATCCTCCAATACCAATTCTGTAAATGCTTCAGGAGTGCACTGCGAGTCAAGGAAGTTGAAAGGTAGGACATCCTTTGCTTATACGTGAAGTCAGTACACTTCCCATTTGGTAGAGTACATATATATTTTCTTTCCTCTTCTCTTCTCTTCTCCTCCTGCAACCTGACCCCCCTCTACAGACTCACCCACCCCAAATCAGGTCATGCAATTGCATGACCTGCCTATATGGCGTGGGCGCCTCTGTTTCGGAACACATATTGAAAAAATACTCTATGCAATACCTTGGATCATATACAAGGTTTTATTATAACAAATACAAAATAAATTAACAATATAGCAGCATTAATTTCAATTAAATAATTATAAAATAATAATTATTAAATAATAATTAAGTGTTAATAGTTTCCTTAGAAACATAATGGATACCTGTAAAATATGAAATCCTTTTACTAGTGGTGTACATTCTAAAAAGTTCTTACGTTAATTATACTGTATCATTATGCTTATAAAAGAATCGTCATACAGATACTATACACATAAAATTAAAAAATAAATAGTATAATACATTCTACTAGAAGTGTCATTCCATGCCAAATCAGGTAGATAAAAAGTAAATGTCACCCATAGTTTCCGATTTTGATGAAATTTGGCACATTGATTCTTGGAAGGGTTTCTAGTACAAATTCCAAGTTACATGTTTCTAGACCACCTGTATCCAGTGTTACGGAGCTTCAAAGTTGGCATATTTTGTTCTCAAATGTTGTCTCGACCGACACTTTACCGACATTTTTTAAGTCATACTTTATGAATTGTAAAAGTCAAGATTAGGGGTTTTTGTTATGTAAAATTAATCGGAAAATTAAAATTCGATAACAAAACTGTGGTAGAGCCAATAGTATTTGAGATATTGGTTTATGATTGCGAAAAAAGCAGTTTCTGAAATGGTGTTAACCTTGAGAGCTCAGAAGTATATCTCAGGAGGAACACCAAATGTAGATGTGGGACTGACTATTGGATAGAGCATAGAATTTCCTATAGAGTGACGTAATAAAAACAGAGAAATCCAAGAGCAAATTTTATTGTTCAAAAATTGTTAATGGATCAACGGAAAAGCAGGAAATTTAAAAATTATTGAAATTCAATTTTAACAAAAATAGGTTCCGCACTTACGTAAAACAAGGTTTGCTTTTGCAGTAAATTTTACATTAGTCGCGTGAATTGGTAAAAGTATTGTAAAAGTAAAAGACGGTCTGAAACTGTATAATCGATTTTCATCCTGTATAAGTACATGAGGCTCTGTTTTGCATGTCATACCCCTTGTTCACGAATTCTGAAACAGCTGGTGATGTGCACCACAGTCTCATTTAAAATTATCTCCTAAACTCCGTAATATCACAGCAAGAACTACATTGTATGTATCTTAACGGTGAATAATTTTGCACCTGCTACATTTAAATAGCACCTGAATAAAAACTTTGGTAAACTTTATTTTTATATGAGCAGGTCTAGTAACTTTGAACTTCGGCCCGTCACGATTCGTCTTTAGCTGTTAAAATCCACACCCATGTCCCTGCCGGGACTCGAACCCGGGACCTTCGAGCCAATGGCCTACCGGCGCAGACCTCTCGGCCACCCGGCCGGAAGCACCTGAATCGTTTAATCACCTGTCAATTGTAGTGATTGACAATATTGGAATACTGAAAAAATGGATAATTGACAGGGAGTAACTTTGTCGAGTACTTTAACTATTCCTTCAATTGAACATACTTTATAGCACTCACTTGACATGCTAATTTACCGAAGCGCACTCGATCCCATTTTGAACTGAAAAGATTATGGACTTTCCTTCAATGAAGTTTCTGGTCGGTGGAAACTCATGACGCCAGCTAGCATTACGTTTCTGGATTAAAGTACAGTATATCACGTTCTTTTTCTTTCTTTTTTTCTTTTTTCATTATTATCATTTCCCCTTTGTTACATTCGTTTGGGTAAGGGCGTCTTGACAAGACTTCGTTAATACCCCCCTGCTCATGTTACATGATAGCCAGAAGAGGGGTGGGAGATTCTTTACTTGCGATGGACATGCAATGCACACGGCCTTGTGCATGCGAATAAAACATACACTTACATCTACAAAGCTAAAAGAGAAAAGTGGCTGCACTCAACTTCGTGACAATGACATCAACAAGTACGTGCGCTTCTTTGTCTTTCGGGCTGCTAAATATGCACCATCTCGCCGCCGTGCGGTCATTTTCCCAAAACTTCCGCAGTTGCACAAGATTTGTACCAAGTCTTGATTTACTACTCAGTCGCACGTGCCTCGGCGCGAGCAAGAAGTAATTAAAAGACCCCGTGGACAATAAGGATTACGTCGCCATCTTGGTGGTCAATGGGACTGCAAAAGCCTGAGTCAACTCCTTCACTTACAAAAGATCATGACCGGGTGCGTGAATTGCGCTCTCTCTCTCTCTCTCTCTCTCGCTCTCTCTCTCACACACACAAACACACAAATAGGCATATATACACACATACATAAAAAATACCAATTCAGCAAGCAGCCTTCTCTCGCGATGAGGTCCAGTAAATCTCTTTCATTAGGATTAGAGGGGAGAGTGGTCATTTCACATAGACTGTATGTGCTTGTGAATATGACTGAGCGTTTGCCTGTATTTGTGTGCATGTGTCACTTACTGGATATTATAAGTTGGCCCCTCATTGACTGAAATTTTAGAACGAAAAGATGCCGGTATATTTACTAAACTTTCAGGAGGTGGGGAATAATGCTATAGGAAAATCACTAACAGTAATAAGAGAGTCTGATTTTTCGGAATTATTTATTTTAAACATCGTACACAAGTGAATAAACTTCAACAGAGACTTTCAGTTCTGTCAAAAAACTAATAATAAAGTCTAACATAAGGAAATTCCCACAAGTTTGTATATTATTGAATCTAAAAGTTTTCATGAGGATCCATAATGAGAGATTTACTTCGGGTTTTACTTAATTTATTTTTATATATTTTATTTTCTGAAGTTTGCGTTAAGTTCATAAGACAGGCATTCCACTTAGGGTCAGTTCTACCAGGGGCTGTTCATCTGAACTTCGGAGTGCGCTCGTGTCCCTTCGGAAACCATGCCTCCTTTAAGTCACAGACGGATAGCGCATAGGAAATTTCTTAAGAGGTGGTGAGAAATAATTTATTGTGGCCTTTTGGATAGGAATTTTTTGATAAAACAAAAAACTGTTATAATCTACGCTATATTGCCTATAATATGAGATAGATTTGGTTTCAATAGCTACAGTACTTTCAGAGCTACGGCCTGTTATTTGAGTTGGATAGTGAATTTTTTATCCTTAAATAATTTATTATGGCAGCTTGGATGGGATTTTTTTTTAATATAATATGGAATAAGAGTATATAAATTCAGTAGCCTTGCCACGTATTGCCTTTTTTTAAAAACAATATGTATTAAAAAGTGAAAAATATTTTTATGCATGACTAAAAAAGAAAAGCATTGCGTGCGCTCTCATATACAGTCACTTTATAAGTTCTTGAATTGGCGCGCCCCATGTTTTTCTTTTTAGTCATTCATAAACAAAATTATTTTTCACTTTTTAGTACGAATTGTATAAGAAAACTATGTCTTTATTTCTTAGTTATTTCTGTGTTCGTATAGTTTTTCTCAAACTAATGTTTCCTGTCGCAAATCCTAAAGCGTTCTGCAACCAGTCAAACGACAGATCGTTGCAGGTTAGTATTTATTTTAGGCTAAAGAAGTCCATATTAAAAAGAAATATTATAATATGCTTTAAAAATATAAAACTATATGAATGTAACAATAGAATATTGTATTGTCGCCCGACTTACGTCGCTGTGCAAATTTCATCATTGCGTGACGTCGGGAAATAAGTTAAATTAACGTTGCAAGATTTGAGGACACCACGAACCATTGTGAACTAAAGAAAAAAGAATGTAGAAAACTTGTATTTTTACATTTCCATGTTTTCATTCTTGATTCACTGTGTACATGTTATACTAGCAGAGAAATCAGCGAGACCTTGTTGTCAGTATCATAAACTTCACGAAAAATTCGGAAAATGGGATGAAAAAATAAATTTAAGAAAATGAATTTTTGTTTGCTTTTTTTTTAACCTTAAGTCCTGAAACGGCCTTCAGACGATAAGAAAAGTCAATTCCTTATAAACCTTTGCCCATTCTTAATACATCATTAAAAAAAAAAATCTTTACCAGTCAAGGAAAAAATTTAATACTTTCGTGGTCCATCAACAAAGTCCGTGGTGTTTATCAGTTCGCGCAGTGCCCCTGTATTATTCTAATAGATCAGCTAAGAAGACCTTGTAATTGACATAAGCTTAAGAAAAAAAATCAGTATAAACTTCAAGAACATAACAAAGTAGCTCAAAAGAAAGAAGAAATAGAATAAAATTAACATTTTGTGGAATATATTCGCTCCTTTCCGGTCTAACTACCCTTCTGATTATTAAACACCCTTCACCATCATTTTAAAATGTTCAAAGAAACTAAAGAATTAACAGCAAATATGTTGATCTTGGGTGGAGGAAGTGGTCATTTTTGTATCAAAAAATTCACATCCAAAAGATTTTTATAAAATTATTTTTTATTATAAACTGGTGAAAAATTGACGATTCAAATCAAATAACAGGCTGCAGCTCTGAAA